>APFE031357718.1:0-10627 GCA_000404065.3 Pinus taeda
ATAAAAACAGACATGTAATATAATAACAATTAATTTATTTACATAATTGTACATATCTCATTTTAGTATTACTTAAATATGCATGTCTCACTTTTTTTTGCTTTCTTATATTAAGAAGCCAACTCTATTTTTATATATGTTTATGAAGTTTTGTATATCTAAATAATATTATAATATAAATTATGATCAAAGTTTTCGAATGAAAAGTTGAATGATTCATTGCATAATTATGCATGTCTCAACAAACTCTATTTTTATATAGCTAGGAAATTTTATATATTTAAAATACATATTCATAATATAAATTAGGGGGTTTAAAAAAAAATTTGGGGGGATTGAAAAATCCCAATGATATTTATTATGACCACTTTAAAAAATAAACATATATCTTTAATCTATGTTTGTATATCACATGTTGTCCATTTAATTTAATTACATGGACAGATTGTCCACCACTCATGTAACACACTTAGTACATGCATGTGACATACAATCTCTCTGGTACATGCATTTTGCATACAATTTCTCTTTCTCTACTGGAATATTGGAATTATAAATAGAGTAATATTGAATTGTTGTTAAAAGCTAAATGAAGAGTTATAGCGAGACTCAAGAGAGCGCTCTATGATATATTATGATATATTAAAATATAAGGTAAAAATTATGATAAGTTATTTTAAAATAATATAATGTAATAGGAAAGATAATGAAGGAAATTATGAGATATTTATTTTGTAATAATTTTTGGTTGATATTTTATGTAAATAAAATAAAACCAAAGTCATGGGACACGTATTCTAAAATGAATGGTGAGTAAACATTATAATGGGTATCATTTGTGTTTAATTAATGGCTATAGAAATTGGCAAAGGCAAAGAAGAAATAAATGACATTTAATTATAAAAATAAAAGAATATAGGAGAAAATAAAGGTGAAGAGACATAGATTTGCGTGCAAGGGAAATTAGAGGAAAATGAAAGGAAATGAAGAAAATAGGAGACATAAATGATAAATAGGCATTAGAGAAACAATTCATAGCTTTTGTGAGTTCAATTTTGGTTCTCTATTTCCACACTCTCATTCTCTTAGAGCATTTTTGGAACACTCTAGCATCCACTTGAATTTGGAGAAAGCAATCAAGGAATTGGAGGATAGTGGAAAGGAAGGTTGGATAAACAACTACAATAGACTTACTTTGTTGGTAACAAGTTGCATGTGTGATATTCTTACTGGCTCTTGGATGCATGGTATATGCATGTGGTTTCATGGTTATGTGTTGCCATTGGCATGGAGATTCACCTAGATTGACAGTGGTTTCAACTTTACCTTGCCATTTCCTAGATAGCCATGGTCTAGTGGGTTCCCATGTTTGGACTATTTGATTAGTTCTCAAGTTCCCTATGGTTATGGGTTAGTATAGGATCTCTAGAGCCTTGGAATAGCTTGGGTCCCTAGAGGTTGTGGGTTGAGATGGTAGTTCTTTGTAGCCCTCTAACAGCTTGGGTCCCTAGAGGTTGTGGGTTGAGATGGAATCCTTTAAGCCTTGGAAATCTTGGGAAGAGACCGATCTATTTGATGTGAGTGATTTATGGACCGTATAGGTGAGATCACTATGGTTGAGAATTGAGGTTGTTTGGCCTCTGAAAGCCCTAGTTGGTTCTATTTAATTTAGTTTAACCCATATGATCCCATATTCATGCTTGGAATATGGCATGGGGGTGATTGGTTAAAAGAGAGATTTGGTTCAACCTAATCTATGGTCGGGTGGTATGTGGAAGTCCCTAACTTGGTTATCATTTTCTTATGTTAATATGAGTTATTTTCCTATCATGATGTATGAACACTTCTACTGGTTATGATGGTGACCTAATAGCTAATTTGTCATGGTTTATCTTCTGGTTATATGTTGGTTATATTCATGGTTCTATTATGTTCTCTAGTTATGACTCTTGTTCATGATTTGATAAGCTATTGGATGATTGATGAATGCATGGGCTAACAATTATTATTGCTGCTACCTAGAGAGGGAATAGAGTCTTCTTAGTGATTCTTAAATAAAGTTAAGAAGTTTATGATGAGATATGCATTCATAACCTATAGCTTCTATGTTAATCATGTGTTTGACGAAATCTCTATAATGTATTAGGCATGTCTAGGTTAAGATATTGGTAAATTTATAATTATTTAGTATTGTTATTATCACTTTCATGATTCTGGAAAGTTACGAGAAGTTCTGGGTAGTGGTTTGGAGGTTAGCCTAAAAAAGTGGGATAGATCTCATGATCACATGCACAAAATAGGGGATTTTGAGTCATTATTCATGGAGACAGGCTTGTGAGTGCAGTTATATCCTCCCAACAGCATGCATGAAGTGTTATGGGTGTGGTTGGAAAGTAAACCTAGTGAGAAAGCATTATATATTAGGGATTGATCACCTGGGGTGGTTGGTAGGCTCTTGAGTGATCTATAGTCTATCAGATTACTTCCAGTTTGTAGGCCCCACTTCCATAACTAGAACTTGGAGGTTGATTCTGTTAGGGTCCTATAAATATAGTGATCAAGGTATGATTATCTAGCCATTTATCCCAGTGCAATGTTTTAAATTGTTTTTCATTTTAAGTTGTTTAGCTATTAAAAAGAAAAATAAGAAAAAATAGAAAAATGTAAAAAAGATGAAAATGGAAAAGAACGAAAAATAGAGAAAAAATAAAGAGAGGAATAAAATAAAAGTATTTCAAGAAAAATGAATGAAATATAATCCTCAAAAGGGCACACTAGCGAAAATGTCGCCTAATTTGTTTTTTTTTACTATCTTTAAATCTTGATTAAATTAGCAGAAGTATGGTTTAAATCGTGAATAAAATTTGACATGATGTTATGTCATTTTATAATAATGAATTGGTGCTTTTGGACGAATGAGATCATCCCTACCAAAATCAACGACAGGGAATGATGTTCACCCACCCCCGAACTCGTGAAGGTTAATGGGGGGTGGCAGGGGGCGAGGTGGGGGTGCGGTGGGGGGTCCAAAAAGTGGTTGTTTGAATCACCTTCGACCACTGGCAGCCCCATAGGCATTTTAGGGCCCTCTCCTCCCTTACTACTTACCATCCACCTCCCCCCCCCCCCACCACGAAACCATCCCTTGATTCGACTTTCCCTCGCTCCCACTGTCTCCCACTCCACTCATAGCATGCCACCACATCCGTCCATGCCATGCCATCACATTCGTCCACATCACCTCACCCCATTATTTCACATTACCGATGGCCAAATTTCCCACCAACAGTCATATAGATGTTGGTCATTAACTCCCGCCAACGTTTAAACCATTAATTGCGACGCTCTAACAAAAATAATTTTTCCATTAGTTTTTTTTGCCTTTTTTTTTTAAATCCCACATTGCCTAGCCTTTATCCCTTTTCCATTTCATTGTATCAGTGTAGGTTCATGCGCAGAGATCGTTCAAGTGCATCAATGCCCTCTACAATCACCATCCTCTTCTATTATCAATCAAGTACAAATTGGGTAACTTCCCTTGAGGCTCTTTACAATCTGAAATGTCATCACATAAGGAAAAAATGAAATTGGTTGTCGAGAGTCCTGTCTTACCCTATGTTCCCAATTTAAATTTCCTTTGGTTGACACATAATATAAGATAGTAGAAACTCAATGTGAAATTGATTTATATGAGCTTCATAATTGGGTGAATCAAAAGTTTTTAGATAATAGTGATGATTTAAGCATCTGAGAATCATTTTTACCTCAGTTTAACTTTCCCCGTACTCATATTTCCCATATTTCGTTACATGGCACCATCTTGGATACCTCCCCAGCCAGAAAGTGATTATTGCTCAAAACAATGAAATCTTATTCTCAATTATCTCAAAAGCTATCTGCCAAGCCCTTCAGATTAATTCCCAAACTTATTTACACATATTTTCCACTAATGCGCTCATGAAAATATACCAAAATCTTACCTTCCCCCAACGAGCCCCTTATTTTTCAATGTTTTCTACCTGAAAAAATCTGCATTTCCTAGAAATAATCCCCCATACTCTGCTTCTATTTTCCCTGAAATGTCAAAGCAAGCTATTTCCATGGTTACTTGCCTATTAGGTTATCCCACATACCAATGGGTAGATGAAGTAGTATTAGGTTTTTCGTCAGTTTTTTCAATTGGTCATAAGCCATCAATCATTTTCAACTACTGTCAATACCTAGCAGATGTTATTTATGAGAAATTTCTAAAATTTAAGGCTGAAGGTGCATTCAAACACCAACCAGTCCTAGTATATTTGATGTTTTTCTATCAAGAAGATAGGTTCAAGTTCCCGTTACAGAAGGTGGATGAACAGGGAAGTCCACTATCAATCATTCATTAGACTTCATTAGTCAAAAGGAATTCACAAGAATATTCATTCAACAGTTTTGTAGATCAGTTTTTGCATACATCCTTGTGTCTTCTTAGCAACGATATTATACCAAGGATTTCACCAGAGATCAAAAAATTTTAACATCTTAAAGAACAAGCTAAGGTTGGAGACTGGTATCTTTACTAGAATTATACAGAGATTCAAATCTATAGGTGTGAACGTCCTCCCTATAGATTTCCAATATTTGTACCAGTAAGAATTTTTTCCTTGGAGTACATTAGATAGATGTTAAATATGGATGTCCTATATTTTGTATCAGGTAAAAAGAAGGGACATTATAAATTGAAGGAACATGTTGGGCCTTACATTTTAAATACTAGAGAAGCATCAAAGGAAGTGTATGAATTAGTAAAGAAAATTAAATTTAAGCTAAGCTTCACATGGTCTTATGATCCATTAGGGATAATTTCAATACTAAGAGTCGATCAAAAAACCAAATCATATGCACATACAACTAGACTAGAGATACAACAGTATGCCAATTAGGAGAAGTGGACAGAGAATACACCACAGGAGGGTGAAGAGAAAAATGTCAGTTAAATATCTCTATAAATTCCTATTCCAAGGGAAAAAGAAATCAAGAGACCAAGGGAAAGTATTTCTCCTACACATTTAGGATCTCAAGCTACAGACTTTCGTGTTTTCAAGAGGAGAAACATAGATCCAAAGATCAATACTAATACTAATACTAAAAGTGATGTTGAGATAATAAACATTCAAGAGGAAGCCTCAGAAGAAAAGGGCTCATAGGAGCAAGCCACAGTGGTTTTGAAAGGTATTCCCACCACTTCATTCCCATATGTTGAGGAGACAACTAAATCACCTATGTCTTCTACATCTAAAATTGAAACACAACATAACATTTTTGGCAGATACAGGGAGATCAAGAAGAAGAATGAAGCATTGAAGGCTACAACATATTCAAAGTTTTGGAAGCAAGTTTCTACTACTCAACATAGGTTACTATCTGCACTTGGCACTGAGAAGGGACAGTTCCAATTTTCCTTCTTAGAACCCATAGTTCCAATCCCCAAAAGTGAAAAAGACTACAAAGCCTCAATATTTTATTTTGATACCAAAAAGTTCCATGCAATTGATCAAATTGATTTGCATAAACAGGCACGTGAAATGATTTATTCAACACTGACAAGTTTAGCCATGGTTGCCTCAAAACTATAAGCCTCTTTGAATAATATGCATTCACAGCTAAAGATAGAGTGAATATCATCTTTGGCCAAAGGCATTGGAACCGAAGATTTAGTGATTAAACTAGGATATGATCTTAGTAACATCAAAGCAGCTAAGGAGATGATTAAAAATAAAGATGCATATATTCAAGCTCTGAGGAAACACCTCAAGCTTCCAACCATAGAGCACCTTCAGGCCAAAGAAATAACTAATATGGAGATAGAAAAGGAAAAATTGTTCAAATTAATAGTTGAACAAAACATTCAAATTTAGAAAATGGAGACAGACATGGAGGCACTATTAAAAGAGAAGGAACAATTAGCATCTATGGGTACATCAACACAACATGAAGTACAACAAACAACAGAAACATCCACTCCAGATTCTTCTAAAAATATAGTCAAAGCTTTGGGAGAGCTATCATTAACAAACAAGAAGAACGAGAAGTTAATAGCATCATTGACAAAGATGGAGGAAAACAAAATCAAATTTGATAATGCATATCTAGAAGTGGTGTAGAGAAACTTCAAACTAACTTAGCAAATTGAAAAATATGAGAATCAGTCTTTAGCAACTCAAATGTTGTTAGAGGCCAAGCGAAGCATATGGGATAATATAAATGAAAATATTACAAAGTTCTGGTCATCAATTAAGATCATATTTGAGCAGGAGGAACTAGTGCAGAATGTCAGGGAAGTAGTTGAGAAAACAAAAATTGATATTGAACAAAGGTCAATAGAAGCACACAAAATTATTAAAATGTTGAATTCCAAAACTAAGGATGAGCTTGAATAACTCCACATTTAAGACAAAACATGCACAATCATGGAAGTGAAAAGAGTCATAACAAATAATAACCTCATGATATAGTTGGAGAACAAATGCAAAGAATTGGAACTTCAAGTGAAAAGGTTTAACAAAATATTTGGTTTATTATAGGATAAAGGACTCCCAACACTAAGAGCTTCTAATGGAAAATTGATTCCATTAGAAAATTATCAATATTAATTGTGTAATATAGCTGCAAACACATCCATGTTTACTAAAGTAAGAGGAACAATAAGTGGAGAATATTTCATAGAAGGACTACAATATGATCTCTTCATTCAGTATGAAATCCATCATCTATTTCTAAACAAACCAAATTTTCAAACATATACAGAAGAAGATGAGAGATTTCAGAGTATGGTAAATTTATCCATTCCTAGTGAAGAGAAGTGGGATAAATTGTTGGAGCTCATTGAATAAGGGTAAATAGGATTCCTACAAAGTGGGGAGTAGGAAAACGAAAGGAGCATAAATGTAGCTATAGTCAACAACAATTCGCCTCTAAGTGTGAACAAAACATCCGAATTAGTCCATATTTCCTATTACTTAGTTATATTTTTTAAATATGTACATATTATTTTGTAATTAATTTGTTTTGAGGCCCGAATTAGTTCAATAGAAAATCTATAAGTATTTTTTGAAAATATTTAGAAAGTGTTGGATGATGCAAAAGAGAAGATCTTTCTTTGATTGTAAGCAGGGAACTATATTTTGAAGTAATCAATTCAGAAATATAGAGGCAATATTGTTTCAGGATTCTTGTGCCAAATAAATGGTTATGTTTTCCTCTTTGTTAATATGTTATTCATTATTAGTTTTCACATGAATTTTCTTTCTGGTTTGTTGCAAGAAGATTAAGAGTTGAATTTACTTACAGTACTTTGCTGTGGCTTGTTAAACAGTCTCAATGTTTTCCATTTGAGATTAAATATAAAATTCATTTAAGTATGCTTCAAATTTAATTGAATCTTACTTCCTATCATCTTATTCATACCACATATAATTCACGAGATCCAGGAGTTTTCCTACCTCATCTTGTTTTAGCTACTCTATTTATTTGTGATTGATTACTAAATATCTTTTATGACTGCATGCCCAATGGAATTTTGCTTAATTTTACAACCAAAATTTTAAAAATCTATATTGACCTTTCATAAGTAGCATAAGATCTAAATAGTAAGATTAAAATCATACAGAGAGATCCCTCTCTAAAGCTGTAAGGGATAGATTTCAGCTTTAAAAGTGGTTTGTGGTTACCTCTGCAGTTTCCTCGACCTCGGCCTAGGAAAACTATGGAGTGCTAACAGATTCATATCATAGTGACACTCAGCTCGTGTTTACCCTGGAGAGCTTGTGAAAGTGTGTAAATGTGGGAGGGGTAGTTACAAGTCAGAATAATTTTTTTTAGGTTCAAACACTTGGACAAGATGGGTTAAATGCATATTGTTATGCATGCATGTTAATTGTATATGAGCCTACTATGCATGCATTTTGATAGTTATTGTTATTATGGATGTGGTCATTATTGTATTTTTGTGTTATCATGCATGATTTTGATGTGTTGATGTCATTATGTATATATATTGTTCTACTCTGGATTGATTGTGTAGATGAGATATCCTATCTTGAAATACACTAAGGCAAGATTTTGATTATGTCTCTATTTGGTTTATCTAACATGACATGTTTGTAGGAGATAAAAGATCAAAGATGAAAAGCCGAATGGTGGAATTCAATTCACATGACTCCCCTTATGTAACGACCCTCATCAAAATTCCATGTAATAAAGTTAATAAAGCCAAATAATAACCAAGATCATGGGACACGTATTCCAAGCTAAATGTTGGGAAAAACATCCTAGTGTGGACACTCATTTGGTTTATTATGGCTAAGGAAATTGAAAAAGGTAATGGAAAAGGCTTTGGAAAGGCATGAGGCATTAATTTGTTGAAAATAATATTGAGAGGGGGGGTGAATCAGTATTATCTAGTCCTTTTAACAATTCTTCCTTATTTATACTTTGAATTATTTTTGCATATCAGTACCATAAAACAGTGAGCATGAACAAGAAAAACAGACAGTCACATCAAAGAACACCAGATATAAGGTGGAAACCCAATGTGGGTGAAAACCACCTGCTGCAATATGTCTCTATCTTCTTTCAAATTAGAAACTCCTTTTACAATGGTCTTGTACTGGTGCAGTCCTTTACCAGTACGCAGGCTGCAACCTGCAGAGAGCTACAACTCTCTCTCGTTTTCCAGTATCTCCTGGAAGGGAGCTACAACCCCCTACTTCTTTTCTTTCAAGGACCACTTTTCATAAATTTTCAAACTGGATCCATAAATATCAAATGATCACCAAGTACCAGTAAGTCACCCAGATAACCAGATACACAATAACAGAAAACTAAACCCAGAACACCTTCTGTGGTGTCTCCTGTGGCGCCTCCTGCAGCGTCTCCTATGGCGCCTCCTGCGGCGCCTCCTGCGGCGTCCCCTGTGGCACCTCCTATGGCGTCCCCTGCGGCGCCTCCTGCGGCGCCCCCTGCGGCGCCTCCTGCAGCGCCCCCTACGGCACCTCCTACGGCGCCTCCTGCGACGCCTTCTGTGGCGTCTCCTGCGGCGCCTCCGCACTTTCGCAGCTGCAGCGCTCGAGAGATCACCCTTCATAGATTCACTTTCCACTTCACTTTCATATAGATCGAGCTTTTGAAACAATAACCCAATATTTCAGATCTTAAGATATTCAACCCAAAAGCATACGCAAGCCAAATGATCTCCTTTGCTTTATATAGGCAAGCTCTTCCTCAAATCATGGACCAATACCACGGGCCAAAACCATAACAAACCAATACCATCAACTCAATACTAGGGATCAACACGTCTGTCGAGATGCCATGGTCCAAAAACCATAGGTTCAAATTCCAAGGACTAACTACCATGGACCAAAGGTAAGTTTTTCTCCACATGAAATAAACTTTTCTCTGCATAAATTCCGTGAACTTTTCTCCTGCGTACTTCTTAATTCTCATCATATTGAGAGCCATGCCATGGGTGTTGCCATCAAGTACAACATCTGTAACATATAACCATACCAGAAACATAATGCCAACAATCTCCCCCTTTGGACTTGATGGCAACCTCAAAAACTTCAGCGACATTCTCCCCCTTTGACACCAAGGGCAAAGGGTTATGCTCTCCCTAAGAACATGCTCCCCCTGAATATGAACCAGATCTGCAAAGAAGAACCATAATCCATCAGACACCATTAATGACCAAGAAAGAGATAGAGACATATTGCAGCTATATTCAGACCAGCTCACATGATCTCCTTTTGTACATCCTCCATAATGCCAACAATGCATTATATGCTCCCCCTGAACCTGTGCCGCAACCCAGCACATGTACACATATACCCCAGATGAATCATGCGTACAACCAACAATCAGAAGAGTCTCAAAAATAAGATGATGCATCAACAACCCCCAGCTTTTGCCTGAGGTATTCAAAAGTCTCCCTGGGCAATGGTTTGGTGAGAATATCAGCAACTTGTTCCTTAGAAGGAACATACTCCAACTTGACCTTTTGTTCAAGCACTTGTTTCTGGAGAAAATGATACTTGATTGGTATGTGCTTGGTTTTTTAATGCATGACAGGATTCTTTGAGATGCTGATTGCACTTGTGTTATCGCATAAGATGAAGATAGGTGGAGTACAAGTGATTTGAAAATCCTGCAAGGTCTGCATCATCCAAATGAGTTGAGTGCAGCAAGATGCAACAGCAACATATTCCGCTTCAGCTGTAGATAAGGCAATCGAACTCTGTTTCTTGCTGAACCAAGATACTAATCTGGAACCCATAAAGAACGCACCACCACTTGTGCTCTTCTTGTCATCCACGCTTCCGGCCCAATCTACATCTATATAAGCATGAAGTGTGAGATCTGTATCTCTAGGATACCATAAGCCATAATTTTGTGTCCCTTGAAGATATTTGAAAATTCTCCACTGCCTGAAAATGCGTCTCCTTTGGATTTGCCTGAAATCTTCCAACCATTCCTACTGCATGCATTATGTCCGGTCGGGTACCTGTCAAATAAAGTAGACTTCCAATCATAGATCTGTAGGTTGGTTGATGTACTACTGCAGATTCATCATTTGCACTGAGGCTAC
>APFE031357719.1:3655-35179 GCA_000404065.3 Pinus taeda
TTTCGTTTGAAGGTGTTTTTTGCACAAAATTTACCATTGAAAAAAAAATGTTATTCGAACATCAACACTTCGTTTGAAGGTGTTTTTTGAATAATTTTTACACAAAAAATTGGTTATCACTGCCATTTTTAAGACATGTTGAAAATTTACCCTTTAAAAAAAAAAAAAGATGTTATTCCAGCACCAACACTTTTCGTTTTTAACACTATTTTTTATGTTTTTATGGGGTTTTTTTTGCCAGAGTTCCCGTTTTGAGTTTATAGTTCCTGTTTCAAAGTTTTCATTGTTATTATTATTGTGAGGAGCCATGACATTACAGGAGGGACTGCAAGAAGTGGAAGATGTACTTCTCACAAAGATCAAGTTAATGTTACGGATGATGGTGTTTGTCTTCTTGGAAAAAGGAGGCATCTACATCTTACGGTGAAAGATATTGATGATTTCACTAACACTAGAGAATTATTGAGCACATGTGAGGTGACATAAGAGAATAGTTGGCTATGTGCAATGGCAAGAACTAGGCATAGTGCATGGTACTAGCGCGTGCATGTATGAAGGCAAGTACAAGGCCTATGAAACATATGCATGGCACAAACACAAGGTTCAAACTTCATGAAACTTGACAATCTCTTTAGCATGTCTTGATTATAAGCATCTAAGTGCATATATTTGATCAGTGAATGTGATCATTACGTACAGTGTTAGAAATTAGGAATATTAGTTAGATTGTCACATTGTAAGTATACATATTGTGAGTATGTAATGATTGGTAATGTCATGGCCCTAAGAAAGGCCAAAGGTCAGTTAAATTGTTATAAATAAGCAACAGATGCATCTACAAAACTCATCTCCTATTCAAATAAAAACTACATTATTTTCTACCACCTCATTAAACGCCTAGAGCTACATACTTCAATCTCCCGAAGCCCTCTGCGTTTTCAAACACACTCACAAATGGACAACACAACAAGAATCTCACTAGCACCTTTCTCAAGAACATTGTTTGCAAAGCATGTATATTTGAAACCTGTCCTCAAATCCTCATTGAAGGTTTTGAGGACCATGCACTCTCATTTTTTTTCCAAAGGAAAAAATCCTAATTTCCATTATAAAAAATATTGAAAATGACATGTTGTATCAGTTACATAAGGTGTTATGCGTGTAGTAGAGATGGATTGAAAAAGTGTCCATAAATATATACATGAAAAAGTGCTAGAATATATAAACATGAGATGCATAGTGTCAATTATATGAAGCTATCAAAATCAGTCGAAGGATCATGTAGCCTGATAATTCAGCTCATCTTTGCATGTATGTTCTATAAATGGCTTGTGATAGTATTGGTATTATTCCTGGTCTTGTTGTTCTTGTATTATCTATTGACCTATGGGTTGTTGCATGGCTTCCTTGGAAAGGTAGTAAAAAATCTAGTTCCTTTCCCTGTAAATGTGTGAGCAAACAATAAAATCAAAATGTGATTTTAGAGTTGTAACCTCATCCGATAAACCTCTGAGTGTGTGCACGTAACATTGAGATATAGAGTTGATCCAATTGATGACAATTTTTGAGTCTCCAAAATTTTGAATCCTGGTGCAATTTTTCTCAAGTGCAAATATGAGGAGTTTGAGGTTGTTTAATTATGCATAGTTGTTTGTACCCTAACCTAATCCCATTTTGAGCTTGTAATAATGTTTGTTCGAGATGTATAGGATTGCACCTCCACCACATCCAGCTTCTTAGGCAGATCCATCAAAATAAACCCATGGGTAAGATCTATCTATTGCTTTTGGTATTATGATACGAGACTGATTCTTTGGCTCCTCCTCAGGGATTAACTGATAAAGAGCTTCAATATTTTTGCATATGGAGGTCCACTGAATGAGGGAGTCTTGGAATATGATTTTGTTCCTTTCCATGATGCCCCAGCAGACTAGGATGGGGAGATTACAGATTTTCTGTGATGGTGCAAAGTTCCACCAAGATTGCCAAGTAGAGGTGAGATGATCCCCATGCCATCTGATGGTGATGTCAAGGGAAAAATATATTTGATGCCAAACCTGTTTAGTTGAAGGGCATAATAAGAAGAGGTGGTCTATGTCTTCAATGTGTTCCTTACAGAGACTGCATTGAGAGGGGCCATGTATAGATCGGTTATTGAGGTTATCGTCACCAAGTAATTTATTTGATAATAGGAACCACATGAACAACCAAGATTTAGGAGGCTCCTTTAGTTTCTAGAGGGGTCACCACCACCATTCGGCAACAATAGGCTCATGTTATGTCATAAGGAAAGTATAGCCATCTTTGGGAGTGTAAAGTCCTCGGGGAGAGGCAGCCCATATGAGTTCTTCCTCTCAGTCTGTTATTCTGACATGGGACTCTTCTAGAGCTCCAATATGTTTCATTCATGTCAGGTATCATGAGGTCTTGAGCCGATTTCCAAGACTGTGAGAGCCATGTAGAGTTTTCATCATCTGCCATCTAGGAGAGTTGTGTAATTCCTGCTGTTTCGAGAGTCTGCATAAGCTCCAACGATAGTAAGTGTGCATTCCCACAACCTGACTATGCATCTTTGCCTATACATACTTGTTCACTAGTTCCAATACGCCATGCCAATCCTCTTTTTATGATAGATGGATTGTGTTATTGTTCAACAGATGGTGGAGGTACCAGAGCTGCCTCTGATCGGGTTGCGGATCTATTCAAGAGTTGATTGGGGGGGAATGTACTTGTGATATACAACTTCTTTCCATAAGTTTTTTGATGTTAATAGTTGTCAGCCCAGTTTAGCTGCAAGAGGCTTTGCAAAATTATTTAAATCCTTTAAGCCCTAGCTACCCCATTTTTTGGGTTTTCCTATTCTCTCCCATTTCACCCAGGCAAAGGTCCTTCCCTCTTGATTCCCTCTCCATAAGAATCTGCAGAAAATTTGTTGTATTCTGGAAATGATACCTTTAGGGATCTAGGCCAGAGCCATCTAGTATACGGGTATAGCTTCTAGCACTAATTTAATTAGCACTAATCTTCCTGCTCTAGATAACCATCTCTACTGCCAAATGTTGATGGGTCCTTAAATTTTTGCAATGAGCCAAGTCTAGTCTGCAATACAGTAATCATTTGGTTTGAGTCTGAAACCTAAATTCTTGAGGCCCTCCTCAATATCAAATCGTCTATATTGAAATTGATGTAGTGCAACCATGCACTCTTTTGTATGCCAACTCTGATACATAATTAAAAAAGCACTGCTAATAGAGATTTTATTGAAAAAGAGGACTAGATTTGTACATACATTTGTTGCCTATTTACAACCTTCTTTGAACTTTGGCCTTTCATTGGGTGTGACATTTTATATTCCACTTGTCATTTCAAATTCTAACATACCTAGATTTATTTGCTCACCATATACAATTATTTACAATGCTATCAAGGGGAATAACCATTACTCCTAAGTGTTAATAAAATCAGCGATAATGTAGGTAGGACATCTAATTCAGAAAACTGCACATACCAAGTACAATAAGAGGAACTGTATCCTCCATAAGTGAAAGAATACTAAAATTACTTGTTGAATAGTCACCTAACTAACAGATTAAGGCTTTGAAGCCAAGCAAGAAATGAAACTAAACTAAATATTCACTAGCTACATTAGAGTCTAGACCTCAATCTAAAGCAAAACTACTGCATTCGAAAGTGAGAAATTTAAAACAAGACGATAAAAATCTGTTGGGCAAAAACAAACACAGATAAAAGCATTACGAAAGTTATAAAGTATTAGTAGTGTGAAAAAATGAAAAGAAAATCATGAGCAACATATACTAAAAAATTGCAATAATGAATAAAATATTTTTGGCAAATTGAAATTCATTTGGGGCAAAGAAACACTGGCTAACCTCCACGCATGCACAGTTTTAGTAGGAGCATCCATAGATAATCTATGTACAACATCGACCACCGATCTGAAGAAAAATAAATTTATTTTTATAGCAAAGAGTAAATGAAACCTCTACTTCACAACTAATAGGTTGAGCAGAGAACCAGAGAACCCAACTACAAACAACCCTCAAACCTTTTAGCCACCATGCATGGGAACTATACAGGACATGAATCCCAAAACACAAAAACAAAAACCTAGATCCACGCAAACCTTAAATAATGAAAATATATATATCCCTAGACATCAGGGACATCATGAAATTGACTCTTTTTATAGTCAATCCTAATAATTTTAGTATAATTCAATCTACAAATTTAGGTTTCAAATGAACAGAGGTGCATAATCAAACAGAGCAAATATTTCTCTTAAATTAATCGGAAATGGACTTCACATCACCCACTGCTGACCTCAGGAGATGAGGGAATTTCCATTAACAAGAGAAACAATAAGCAAACGTGGTTAATCAATATATGAAGTAAGTCACCTGACACGATGCAACAAAACATGGAGGACATGGAAATATGAGTGTGTGACATGAGACACAGTGACCCCAAATACAAATTCAATCATACAACTAGTTCATACAACCAAAATAGTGTACAGTGCAATTCAACTCTGAACTCGAAATACATCAAAGAGGCTTTAATGACCTCTAGAGTCCAAAAAGGTCATGCTACAACAAAGAATTAATACTACATATCATCAAAATCATTGCCTATATTGGGATCCTCATCGTCAATATCATTGTTTAAGAATTAAAATAGGATAGAAAAAGCTTAACATGTCAAATCAAGATTTTGTTAGTGATGGTACATTTTTACTAGGGTCATGATAGAGGAGTTTAACAATCACGACCACAAACGTCAAGGTATAAAGAGGGTTTGGTACTCTTGATTAAATGTTAGTTCCATATCCTCACACATGACAAAATCGAATGGAAATTTGCAATCCTTCAAATCTTGAAATCCTGAAAATTGTTAAGTCTACTAGATTTTGAGTGGAATCTAAAATTTCTACTTTCTCCATATGAAATCCAATGAGGTTGGAACCACATCCTAAAACAATTAATGACAATGTTAAAAATTTAAGTATATGAAAATGAAAGATAAAGGATAATGTCACTTTTACTTAATCACCATTAATTACATAGCATTAATAGGGCATTGACAAATCCAATTCCTAGTAGAATCCCTCCTAACATTGATTAATTGCCCTTCGCTGCACTCCAAAACCAGCTCCAAACCTGTGACTAAATTGTGAGAATGAGGCAAAAATTTGATTTTAAGAAGTCAAGGGGTGATATTCCACTAGACATGTGTGAGAATTTCGGGGGACATGAATAAGGCTCATGTCCCAACCCTTGTGAATTACATCTTTGGACCAAATATCCTCATAATGATAATCCTTGGATTGTAAAGTATCTATAATGGTAGGTATTAGAAATCCTGTAAAAGTACTATTTCGTGTTTGGGATCACACCCTATCTGTAACACATTTTGACCGTGTCTTGCTAGAGTAATTGAGAAATTACAATTAGTTATTGATTTACTGATTCTGCCTTTCCTGCAAAACTGCTATTTTCACTTGCCAATCCTTCTTTATCTAAATCCAAAAGTTCTCTATATTTAAAAGTTCTATATAATCGAATGATGACTCAAAATTATGTCCCGTGAACAGGACATGAGTCAAACTAGTGTCAGACCCATGTAATGCATGTGGCATGTCCACCACGTGAAAAACGTGAGATGAGGGGGTTAAGGACGTGTGACGTAACCTAGTATATGATATTATGAAGGTACCACCAAAACAGCAAAACAGAGGTAGTACAATACAATGTAGAGACAAGATGGAGTGTCTTCACAGGATACACAAGACAATATTTCATGAGATAGAAGCAGATGTTTATCTTGATGGGTCAGTCCCAGCTTAACATACGACAACTACCATATCCTAGCTAATCACAGTTGAACCTGTGACTCCTATATATTGTAGTAAATTATTTCCAGTGCTACGGAGTATGTAAAATATTTCTTCTCAACCATCTATTCAGAGCATTGCATTCTGTCACAGATAACATACAGAGGGAATTATGAAGATCACGTGTTTGTAAAGCCTTATAAAGCCACTTCACAAAAATTGCATTTCACTTCTAATCCAATATTTCTCTACCATGCTTTTTGGATGCACGTAACATGTATATAATATTTCTTACTCAACTAGAACTATTCTTCTTGCAGCAAATTCATCATTCATAACTGTTTTGATAAGCATCCAATAAATAGATAACATCTATAATGAATGCAAAACTGAAATGAAATTACAATATAATCATCATAACTTGAACACTACAAATTCAATGAAATGTTACGATCTAACAGAATAATAGATTAAAACTGTAACCACTTTTTTAACTACACAAGCTTCAATTGGCAGAGCTACTTGCTAAAGAATCTATGATGATTTAATATCCTTCTGGTATAGAGGCTTGTGCTTGCACACATACTGCTAACTGAGGAACGTCTGTGTTAACATCAAGATATTTTGCCAGAAGAAGCAATAAATGAAAATCAGATATACGTTTCACATAGGAAAAATTCTTTGTCAAGGTGATTCTTTAATGCCCTTAACAGGAGGATCCCTGTTCTCCATGGGAAATGTTGATGACAGGGGACCCTGCATAAGATAGAAACACAAATGATACACATGAAATGGCAAACATTAGATCACACCAAGAACAATAAGCAACAAAAAGCATTGAAGTAAAGAAACCTATAAGCATGCATACCGTACATGTCTAAAATGTTACAGAAATTATCA
Organism: Pinus taeda; assembly: GCA_000404065.3. Taxonomy (NCBI): domain Eukaryota; kingdom Viridiplantae; phylum Streptophyta; class Pinopsida; order Pinales; family Pinaceae; genus Pinus; species Pinus taeda. The sequence goes on from APFE031357719.1 coordinate 10,407, forward strand.
AATCACTACTCTTAATGAATTATACATGTTTTAAATAAAGCAAAACATGCAAAAAATGGCTAGCTGATTAGGTCAAAAATGGAAAACTATATGAAAGCACAAAATATTCATGAAAATGTTAGCGACGTTTTCTAGACAACCGAAATACAGAGCAGCAAAAGGAGTCTACATTCCACACCGTAGGAGCAAAGACGGAGAAGGTTCTCAACAAGAGTTCGTGTTGATAAGAACTTGTGAAAGGTCATTCTGCTCCAAAGATCTATTAAGCAAGGGTGTCTTTTGGGCTCCTAATTGTATATTTTTGGCTTTGGAAGCATCATGATATCTACTAGAAGCTGCTTGTTACAAGGGCATATTTGAGGTACTCCCCTCACTACTGAACTTAGTGTGAGTAATCAGAAAACATGACAAGAACATGGAGCAACATATGGTCAAAGAGAATCTTTTTTTTCCAAAAAGGGGATGTCAAAGGGATGGACAGCAGGATTGGCATTTTCCGCAGGACACGTGGATTCTCTTGAGACTAGGGATAGGGCAGATACTCTGGCACTGCTTGCCTATGTTGTGAGGGGCATTCTGTATAGTCCCAGCCTGGTTCATTAATAATTAGTAATATGTATGCCTTGATGCATTTTTTGTGCAGTAATATAAAATAAGATACATTTCCAATGTCTATCTATCTATTTTTCAAGGGAAATCATCCTCTCTCTCAACCCGAAGGTGAGAGTGAGGGTCACTACAACAATATTTCTTATCATGATGTCACTCACAGGGCATTGAACCTGGATGGGGGATAACAACCATTCTTCCCAACCACCCGAGATAACCCCAATTGACCCAATACCTATCTATCTATTTATATAATGTTTATAATTGGTGATTAGTCCTTATTCCAAAAGGGAACCAGCCTTATTCACATGAACGAGGCAGATCCCTATAACAGTTTGTTGTGAACTTAAACACATCTTTATTATGCAAGCACACTAATGTGTATATAAGCTGTTTTATTGACGAGCTTATTATTTTTTGTTAATGTTTGTCATGAATATTATATTTCAACAATGTAAAAAAGTCATGTTAGAATTTCCATGCACTCTAGGTCTGATCTATGCCTTAGCTAGGAACATAAATATACTAGTAGTACCTAACTTCAAACAACTTTGCAAGTTTGCATAGTGGAAATATAACAGCGATCAGATCAATACAGTACACAATATTTATTGCCCAAACATGTTCCTTATTTGTTCATTAACAAGAAAACCAAAGAGCTCTTGTACCAGGGATCATGGTCCTTTAAAATCCCCAATACAATGCCAAATTTACAAGTTTGTCCTTTGACTAAATACCCAGGGCTGAGATCAATTCCCTTAGGCCCTCTTCTGCTGAAAATACAAATACACCTACAGCTATCTAAAATTTAAATCATACAGCTGTAACAACTAGGGCTTTTATCAGCCCATATTAAATCACCAAAAACTTGGGCCTGCTCCTTTAGCCCTAGGTCCCTTGCTGTCCCTTGGCCAGCCTGTTCCAGTTTCTGCTCAGACTGCAGCTAGCCCTAACAGACTTCAGTCTAGGCTGCAGTCAACGTCCTTCGAACTGCGGCCCCTTCTACCTGGCTGCAGCCTCTCGTTTGCAGTCCTGTTCAGCCCTGCTTGTTCTCACCAGCAGACTTCTGCTACCTTGTGGGCTGCTACAGCAACCCTAAACCAGCCTCCTTTAATAGCCTACAATCACATCTTCTTAGCCCAAAATATTCTTTGCTGTCCTTGTTCTCCTTGCTGAGGCAGCACCTTGATCAGTCAGCCCTCAAACTAGGGCTTGGCCTTCTATCTAGCTCTCCAACCAAGCCCTAACCAGTCTCTTTTACAACCACAGAACTCACCCTTTTTTGTTTATTCCTGCGGCCCTCTTCTAGGCCCGTAGCTGCCTAAACAAATCTCCCCTTTAGCATCGAGTAGGTCTACAAGCTTTGTAGCCTTCTATAACAAGTTGTGGATGCCATAACAGGCCTGTGGCCTATCCTTATCTTCTTGTCTTCTAGCCTCTCCTTTGGCCTATACTTATACTTTTCCTTTAAGTGTCTTGGGAGCTCTCTTTGTCCTTCAAGAGACCCCACTTCAACACTCAACATTAAATTAGAATACAAAATTCATTTCCTTGGGTTCCAAGCCCACTCACTTTAGGTGCCTCACTCAAAAAGTCCCCAAGGCTTTTCCACCCTGAAATACCTTCCGAGCTACCAAATTTCAACACTCCCTCTTATTGAGGAAGGTATTTCCACCATCACCTGGAAGTGGCCCTGCCTCTGAAACTAACTGCAACCACATCCTTCTAGAAGACCTAGATCTTCGAAGACACCATGTTCCTAGAAGCCTCCCACTTGAAAGCATCCATGGTGGTCATCCAAACTATGACCTCCCTTGTTCCTAGAAATCTCCAACTCTAGTACTTTTCCTTGCATGGCCATGACTTCCTTGCATGTGATGTGACTTTTCCTTGCGTGATTATGACTTTTCTTGCATGGTGCATGACTTCCTTGCATGTACCATGACTTTTCCTTGCGTACACCATGACTTCCTTGTATGGCCTACGACTTTCCTTGCACACACCATGACTTCCCTTCCATGGCCTGTAAGACTCCACTTTCTCGCTTGTACTTGAAGGTTTACTTCCACTATCCAGCTAACTCTCCCTCTAAGCCCACAATATTTCTCTAAAGCCAGACTCCCTATGAGCCTACACAACCCCGTCTTGGCTCATTCTGTTTTCCCTCACCAGAAAGTGTTGCAACTAAACTTGTGTCCTTCCAAGATCAGTCCCGAGTTGTGGTTGAACACTTGGCCTAGCCCAATCTAAACCACCGCAACTCAAATCTATAAGTGTCCTTGTCCTCTTAGGTCAAACACCACATATGCACATGGCTCCATTGTTGGATGCGCAACTTTGCAACCCAGTGAAGATACTATCTCATAATCAACTTGCCATCCACACGAAGCTACCTCATCCATACCAAGCACTCCTTCCCAAGGCACCTGAGTTGTCTCAACTTACTTTGACAAGTCAATGGAAGTCTATCAACAGTGTTGGCAATCTACCACTCAATATACAGTTGTGCACCGATTTCTCGACCAATCCACCAGAACTCCCACCCTATCTCATCACTAAACCAATCAAGATTGCGTCTCCAATATGTTCTTTGTTGAACCCCAAGTTATCCAACATATCCATAGCTCTTTATCTAAATCTTTGGCCCCATGTCTAGCTAACTCACTTGGAAACACTATTGCTTCCTGCAATAGCCTCATAGCTCCCTCCTAGAGCTAACACTTATGCACACTCTAATCTAGCTGCCCTTCAAAGTAGCTTGGCTACCATGTCAGAATCTCCACACACTCTAGGTCTGGTCTATGCCTTAGCTAGGAACATAAACACACTAGTAGTGCCTAACTTAAAACAACTTTTCACACTGGAAATATAATAGCAATCGAATCAATACAGTACACAATATTTATTGCCCAAACATGTTCCTTATTTGTTCATTAACAAGAAAACCATAGGGCTCTTGTACCAGGGATCATGGCCCTTTAGAATCCCCAATACAATGCCAAATATAAAAGTTTGTCCTTTGACTAAATACTCAAGGCTAAGGCCAATTCCCTTAGGTCCTCTTCTACTCAAAATACAACTACACCTATAGTTATCTAAATCATACAGTTGTAACAACTAGGTCTTTTACTAACGCATATTAAATCCCCAAAATACTAAACTGCATCCTTGGGCTTGTTCCTTTAGCCCTAGGTCCCTTGTTGTACCTTGGCCAACTAGTTCCAGCTTTTTCTTAGCTTGTGACCAACCCTAACAAACTTCAATCTAGGGTATAGTCAACGTCCTTCGAACTACGACCTCTTCTACTTGGTTGCAACCTTTCTTTTGCAGCCCTATTCAAGCCCCATCCTACTTGTTCTCATCAATAAACTTCTTCTGCTACATTGCGGGTTACTACAACAACCCTAAGCCAGTCTCCTTTAATAGCCTACAGTTACATCTTAGCCCCAGATCTTCCTTGTTGTCCTCGGCCTCCTTGCTGAGGCAACACCTTGATCAGTAAACCTAGTGCCTTTATCTAACTCTCCAACGAGGCCCTAACCAATCACTTTTACAATGATAGAACTTGGCCCTTCTGTTTAGTCCCGCAGCCTTGCTTCTAGGCATGTGGCTGCCTAACCAAGCCTCCCCTTGGGCAACAAGTAGGTCTGCAAGCTTTGTGGCCTTATATAACAAGTTGTGGATGCCCTAACAAGCTTGCAACCTGTCTTTGTCTTCTACTACTACGTATCTAGTGGTTAGCCAACCATCTTTAGCTCTGCGACCAACCTATCTCACCCTTGACCTTGTCTTTTCTACCACATAAACTTGAATGTCCTCCTTGGCCTCCGTTCTCCTTACTAGACTGCGACTTTCTTCCTTCATTCTGCCTCTCTAGCTTACTGCGACACCTCTAGAGCTACCTAGGTTAAGTCCTTTTAGCCTCCTCACAAGAAGAATGTCCCTTCTCCTTCTTGTCTTCTAACCTCTCCTTTGGCCTATAATTATGCTTTTCCTTGAAGTGTCTTGGGAGCCCTCTTTGTCCTTCAAGAGACCCCACTTCACCACTCAACATTAAATTAGAATATAAAATTCATTTCCTTGGGTTCCAAGCCCACCCACTTTGGATTAGAACCCCGAACTTTGGGTACCTCACCCACAAAGCCCCCAAGGCTTTTCCATTCGGTAATACCATCTGAGCTACCAAATTTCAACAAGCCACATTCATGTGTAAGGGCTTGTTATTGATGTGATTAGCCGCATTGCAAAGATCTATGCGACTTGCTAGGATCCGCACACAGTGTAAGGGCCCACTGTCACCTCTTCACAAACCCCCACTCTTTAGGCCCTGTTGACAACTACGTGTCAACGACCCATAGCAGTACACCCCCTTTTTGCAAAAGGGATAACACCTGATCGATGTGTTCGTGTCGTCCATCCATCATCATCAGCATGATTGTCATGTTATAATGTAAACCCATTCTGCATGTATGTGATGTAAATAATCTCAGCAGATCTGTGTCATGTATGTAATTGCCTAGGTAAACCTATTTTTTTGGTAACGATCTACATTCCGGGAGGTTTTTTGTCTCACCGATCCATTCTCGGATGGTCAGCAGAGTTTTATTTCACCCTCACCCCAAAGCCGAATTGAGTTTTGTCACCAAGATCTTAGGCGAGTCCTAGTGTTATAGATCGAGCCTGTGCAAAAGTGAGTTGGGAATAATCTTAACTATTTGGTTAGGTTATTTTATTACAAATTGCTTAGTTTGTTGGATTATATTTGTGTTGTAGAAATGGGTAGTCTGTGAGGGTCTTTTTCAAATGGGTGTTCCCCCTTGAGATGTAAAAAATGTAAAAATTATGATGTAAAATGTCTTGAGGGTTAGAAAAATAATTTATCCCCTCATGGTTTAATTAATTAAATTTTCTAGCCAAAATTAATTAAAATCCTAAGCCAGAAATTTAATAAATTATAAGTCCTAGGTAAATTTAAATTTTCCAAAGGCAAAATTCATGGGTCCTTTAAAAAACTAATTTTTAAGAGGTCCAGGGACTAAGGTTAATTGATTATTTTGCTAAATTTTAGGCCTTTGGTCCCTGGGGTTAAGTCAAAGTCAAAATTTTGAGGAAATTAATTCAAAAATTTAATTTTTGAATTAATTAAAATGCACTTAATTGAAAAATTCGAAATTTCCTCAATGACTAAAATTTCGACAGATGAGATTAAAAGAAATTTTGATCCTCATTAATGGTCAAGATCACTTAACAAGGATCACTCAAACTAGCCGTTGGACGATTTATCTTTGAATAGGAGGTCAGTTGTCAGTTGACTCATTCGATCTTTGAGTCGTGTGCTAAGTGAAAGCTCTCTTGTAATCTTTTTCATGAGCAATAAAGAAAGACTTTGGGGTTAATTTCTGTTGGTGTTACTCTTCGTGGAAATGTTGTAAGATGTGTTATTTTCATGCATAGATTTCCTTTTAGCCATTGATGATAGCTTTTTGAAGAGTGATTTGAGCACAGGTATCTTGCTCAATCGCCGAGGTTTGAATGGTAGCTTAAATTTTGAATATAATAGCAGGTATCTCTATTAAATCTTAATTTTATTATCGTTTTCTCGCCCTATGTTGATGGTTGAACTGAGTTGTGCAGGAAATTTTTGATTTTTTTTAGATCATTGGGCGTTCGGGGAAGTTTTCAGTTGAACTAGCCAACTCCCGATTAGTATTTTCTGAAGAGCCCAGCTTGATTTGATCTCGGGCTTATCTTAAGAAATTTTATTGGTGATGCATGAAGGGTTTTGGGCGAAGCAACTCCTTTTAAATTTAAAATTTCAAAATTTTTCTATGCTAAATTGATAAATCTGGCTTTTAAGAGCCTTAGATTATTAGATCTGGGAGTTGAGTTGAACTCACACTCGCTCGATCTGGTAGATCTGTTATTCCTGTGCATAGATCTGCAATTTTTTTTGGGGTTTTCTGACTTGGGTTTCTGGGGTTGTATTTGTTTTTTGTAGATTCGGGTTCTGGGTGTTTGTGTTTTTAGGAACAGGTTGCAGATCTAAAGGTGAGGTTTGATTTTGAAGCCAGATATAGGCCTTGGAGGGTAAGATCTGGCCTCAAAACCAGCCAAGGGCATTATTTTGCAGTCCAAGGGTTTCTTAAAATTTTTCAAGTCTGGAGATAATTTTACAAGGGCTTTGATTATAAATCTGAATTAAAACATATCAATTTAATCTGGAAATTTCTGGGTTTTATTGGGCCATGATTTTCCATTTTGTTTGCTGCCTGGGGTTTTTCCAGCAGAAGTATTTTCGAAATTTTTTAAGGGTTTTGCTACAGTGTGTTTGAGCTTGCCTCCCTTTACGCTGCTCCAGATCTACGCATTTGCATACTCTGCATCCTTGCCATCAATCATCCATTGTCCAGCCAGCTCCATCTTTGCCCCTTCTCTGCGCACCTGCAACAGGAAATACCCACGTCCATTCTTCATCACCCTCGAGCAACCATCCTTGCATCTCCCCACGTGATTTCATTTGGCCTGCGATTCCCTCCTATGCTGCTACCTTTTCAAAATTCCTTACAACTCCAGCCTGCCCTCCACGCATTCTGCTCTTAAGTCCTCGGTCTCTCCTCCTTCCACGCTCCATCTTCCTTTCTCGTCGACCTGTTCTTCCCTTCCTTCACAGCAACAACTTCCTAAACCTACCTCTGCCGCCATACCTTGCTCTCTGTCTGCGTCCACATCGAACCGTCTCTCCCGCCATCGGACCTGCAAAAAACTCTTTCCGATTTCAATTTTCATTTTATTGTTTGACCTTTTATTTTTCGATTTTCGTTTTTTTTTTTTTGGTTTGTGGGTTAGATGGGGTTAGATTAAGTTTAACATATTTTCATATTTGTGATTTTTGTTCTGTTTTGATTTATTTTAGTTTTGTATTTTAAATCTGAAACATAAAGAAACAAATAAAAATAAAAATTCGTTTTTTTTTTGGCTTTTATTTTGTTCTTTTTTTTTTTTCTTTTGTTTTATTTGATTTTATTTACATCAAAAAAAAAAAAAAATCTAGTAACCAAACCTAAAAAAAATTAATAAAAAAAGGCTTCACTTTTTTTTTTTGTGACTTTGAGATGTTATAAAAAATTTAAATCAAAATAATTGGCATTTAAAATTTTTTAATTTTTTTTATGTGGTCTCTGGCCCATTAAAAAAAATTAAAAATTATTTTTTTCAATTTATTTTGGTCACATTTAGTCTTGCTTAGCATATCGAAAAATTCACCTAAGGAATAATTAAGGTGTCAATTTAAAATTTCTTTTTGGTGTCTTTTTGTGCTAAGACTAAGATCTGAAAGAACACTTTTGTGGTATTAGTGTTTTTCATTTCTCTAGAGTTGAATGTGCTTAAATTTTTATATCTAAAGGTTAACTATAGGAAAATTTTCCTAGAATTGGGTCACTAAGCATAATCATTTAAATTCTAGGATCTAAATTGGTTAGCATTTAATTTTGTGGTTGTTTAAAGTATTTGAATATTTTAAAATTTAATTGCTAGAACATTGCGCATCTATTGAAATTGATCGTCATTGCTTGAATTATTTAATGCTCGTTACATGCTAAACATTTTGCAAATGTTTTCAAGTGATTGTTAAAAAATCTTGTTGTGGAATTATAATAGATTGCATACCTCTGTTTCTTGAGCAGCAGTTGCTAATCGATTACTTGGTCTTCATTTACCTAGCAAGATCATTGACTCCATAAAGCACTGGTATTAATCATTTAAAATCTAATCAAATCCTAGGTCTTGCTGAATCTTAATCAAGTACTTGATTGCCTCACTATGTCTCCCGAACTGGTTGGTTCCCAGCTAGTTCTTCTTCATTCCATTTTTCCATAGTGTCTACCCCCCTTAGCCTGCTGTAAGGAGACAACTTAAATGGAGAGATTGGGGATTAGGGTGACAACCGCCAATCTGAGCATTGTCATAGTGCCTAAACAATTTGTGCGACAACATTTTTTGGCGCTATTGCCAGGGATAGAGTTTTTTCTGTCCTTGGTTCCTTCGACATTCATCTCATTTCTTTCCACTCATCCTTTCGTCTCTTGCCAGGTTAAGTTCCTTGCCCTTGGCTCCTTGCTTTCGGGTTATTTTGAGTTAGACTTTTTGTCCAGGTGGCGACTCCACTACCTCTATCTTCTGCAAGAGTGTATACCAGAAGACATCCAAGCAGTTTGGTTAATCCTGCTCCTGATCCTGAAAGGGCTCTCAGAGTACGATTACACAAACTTTCTTCTCGTACCCTTCTTGTTAATCTCAGACAAGAAGCCCTTTCTGATATCCGTTTGCTTTTTACTAACCCGGTCGAGCACAACATCATGGACATATTCACCCCTTGTAACTTTGCTAACATTCAAGGTTATCCCAATGATATTCCAAAGCATGGGATGGATAAATCGCCTATATTTTAGGGCAATAATGCAGTTAGTGCTAACTCTCATCTAAAATATTTTAGTTCATGGCTAGGTAAGTATGCAAGGGCTACTGATTTTAATCATGAAGATGTAAAAATGACCCTTTTTGTTCTTACCTTGGAGGGGGATGCTTTAGATTGGTTTAGGGAAAAGTCTCAAAATTCATTTGATTCTTTGCAATCGATTGTTAATGCCTTTAAGGAAAAGTATGGAGATAAGAGCGAAGGAAGGCATCTCGTAAAAGCTATCAGTATCATTAAAAAGAGAGAAAATGAGACCGCAGAAGAATTTAACAAGAGATTCAATGATATTATTAAAGAATTACCTCAAGATTATAAACCTACTGATAAATCTCTTTGGGACTTTTACATTGATGCCTTTAACCTTGAGCCCTATTATGAGTTAAGACGTGCTAAACTTCCTAATTATAGGGATTTTCAAGCTATTGCAGTAGAGCTTGAAAAGGATAAGGCAACATCTGGAAAGTCTCAAATCCTAGGTTTTGATAGGGCTTCAATGAAATTGAAAGAACCTAAAGGAAAAGAGGTTCAAGAATCTGATAATGACCTTGCTCAGAAATTACTGCAAAAAATTGAAAGCATGGAGATTAACTAAGCGAAATTAACCTCTAACCATGCTAAGGAAATAACTACTTTGCAGAATAGGCACCCAAATGGAAAGAGCTCAAATGCAAAATTTCCAGCCTAGAAATAATAATAATAATCAAAATAATAATTGGCAGAAGAAAGGTCAATCTAGTGACCAAAGACCTCCTAATTTTCTTGAACATACTAATTTGGTCGATGATGCTCTGCCTTGTTGTCGAGCTTGTGATGCTCTTCATGAGGAGGCCACTTGCCCCATAGTTAGAAGGATTTTGGATAATGGAATGTTTGGGGCAGGTAATCAAATAAATGTAGTGGGTAAAGAGTTTGCTTTGTCTATGAAAGATTGGATGGAAGTTAAGGAAAACAGTCGAGATGTTATGCCTCCTACATTAGCTTTTAATAATTTTGAGAATGAAGATGATATGATGGTTAAATTATATGGTGAAAAGTCTTCTCCAGAGCGAATCATGGAAATTGCTAAAGATAAGGGTTTAACTTATCAAAGAAGGGATAAAGATCAAAGAGGGAATCAAATTCCCCCTCGAAATTTTAACCCAGGTTCAAACTCTGGATTAGATGTCGATCTGGGAAATTGGTTTAATAATGCAAAACGTGGGTTCTTGTCTCCGAGATTGTGAAGGTTCCTTCCCAAAGGGCTAAGTTACAAAAAGTTATTGAAGCTCCTCAAGTGAATGTTTCTCAAAAGAAGGCACCTGAGGTTGATTATCAGGATGCTCCTATATATTTGCAAAGTTTAGATTCAGATAACAAGGATCATTAGCCATTCGTTATTACTTTGATGGTTAATGGATATAAATTGAATAATTGCATGCTGGATTCTAGTGCATCAGCTTGTGTCATGACCAAGAGGGTCATGGAACAACTTAATTTAAGAGTTGCTAGGCCTTACTACAATATATGTGCCATGGATTCTAAGAAAATTGAAGTTCACGGTCTGATCAAGGATTTACAGGTTCATTTATCAATTTACCCTGACATTATGATTGTTATGGACATTGTTGTTGTTGATGTGCCTAATGCTTGGGGTGTGCTTTTATCTAGAAAATGGGCCTTTGATCTAGGAGGGAGTATTCAAATGAATTGGTCATATGATATGATTCCTTCTCCTAGAGGTGATGGTTTTGTGAGACTTAATAGAGAGCCTGAGAGAAGATTCCATGTTGAAGATTCTAAAAGACCTCATAATGAGATAATTAAAGAACAATCTAACATTGGGAATTATGCTATCCTATCTAATTCCATAGTTCTTCCCGATGATGAGGTTGATAAAAAAATTGGGGATCTCAAGGATAAAGTTTGGTACATGTATTTGGATGGTGCATTATCTAGGCACGGTAAAGGTGCGGGAATAGTATTAAAATCACCCGTTGGTCATATTTTCAAGTTTGCCTATCGATTGGAATTTGAAGCAACCAACAACGTTGTTGAATATGAAGCTTTGTTGTTGGGTCTTGAGTTGGCAAAGGCTTTAAGAGTTAAGTTGCTTAGCATCAAGGGGGATTTTGACTTAATTATCATGCAGATTAAAAATAAATTTACATGTAAAAATCAAAGGTTAAAGAATTATCGAAATGTTGTATGGGATACTATGGAATACTTTGATGCCCTTGACTTTGAGGCTATCCCAAGAGAGCAAAATAGTTCGGCAGATGAGCTTGTCGTAGCTGCTTCTACTTTGTTGTTATCTGATGGGCTGATTAAGGATAAGATAAAAATGGAAGTTATGGAAGTTATATTTAGGCCTTCTATTCCAAATAACTCAGAGATTGGCAAGTCTTTGATGACGAGAAACAAGTGATTCGTTTTCTTGATAATTTGGATGAGTTTGAAAATTTTTGGATAGATTCTAAGGAGGATGGGTCTGATGATCATGAAGATATCATAAATCCTACTCCTAGGAATGTGGTTTCTTTAGAACAACACTTTGATCGGCATGATGCCATAAAGATGAAAGAGGAAAATAAAATGGATCCAAGCGAATACATCGAGGTAAACATTGGTACTTCTAGGGATCCAAATATTATTAAAATTGGGAAGGGTACTAATGTTGAAGAAAGAAAAAAGTTAACCAATTTACTTCATGAATATCGAGACGTTTTAGCATTTTCTTACGATGAATTAAAAGGTTATAGGGAATATGTCATGGAACACACTATACCTTTGAAAGATGAAAATGCTAAACCCTTTTGTCAAAAGCTTAGGTAGGTAAATCCTAAGTTGGCCCCCTTGGTTCAAAAGGAGCTTTCAAAGATGCTTGCAGCAGGAATTATTGCTCAAACGAGGCATTCAACATGGTGTTCCAACCTGGTGATTTTTAGAAAAAAGAATGGTACAATAAGACTTTGTGTCGATTTTCGAAACCTTAATCTAGCATGTAAGAAAGATAATTACCCTTTGCCAAACATGGAGACTATGTTGCAAAGAGTAACTGGTTCTAGAATGATGTCATTGCTATATGGTTTTTCTGGGTATAATTAAGTATGGGTTAAGAAGGAGGATTGTCACAAAACTACATTCACCACACCATGGGGTACTTTCGAATATATTAGAATGCCGTTTGGATTAACCATTGTTGGGGCTACGTTTCAAAGGGCTATGGATTACGCCTTCAAAGGTTTAATTGGGAAGTTTATCAAAATTTATCAGGATTATCTTATTGTTTTTTCTAAGGATGGTATTAGTCATATAAGTCACCTTAGGCAAGTTTTTTGATAAATGTAGAAAGTACGAGATTTCTTTAAATCCGGAAAAGTCTATTTTTGGAGTAACTGAAGGGAAATTACTTGGTCACATCATTTCTAAAGATGGTATCAAGATTGATCCTAAAAGAGTTAAGGCAATCCAAAAGATTCCTCTTCCCCATAATCTTAAATCCCTTCAGTCTTTACTTGGAAAACAAATTCTCGTAGAAGATTTATTCCAAATTACGCAGAAGTAGCTAAGCCTATTCAAAATCTTCTGAAAAAAGATGTAAAATTTGTTTGAAAAGAAGATGGCAAAAAGGCTTTTCAAGAAATCAAAGGTGCTATTGCAAAGACCCTATTCTAGTTAGTCCTGATTATTTTAAGGATTTCATGATTTTATCTTTCGCTTCTGAAGATACCATTGCTGGTGTCTTATTGCAAAAAAATAAGGATGGTCACGAGCAGCCTATTGCTTTCATGAGTAGAGCACTTCAAAATTCTGAATTAAAATACAATACCATGGAAAAGCAAGCCTATGTCTTAGTCAAATCTCTTAAGCATTTCAAGACTTACGTGGGTTATTCCAAAATCATTGCTTTTGTCCCACATTCTGTGGTTAAAGATATATTAACTCAAATTGATTGCTTATGGACTTGGATGAGGGCCACCAAATCAGTCAAAGGCCAAGGCTTGGCTCAAATGATGATTGAAGGTAATGAGAGAGCTCTTGGTTTGATTTGTCTTAACGGTTCATCTTCACCTGAGCTGCAAAGATTAGGAGAGCATGAGTGGTACAAGGACATTATTTATTACTTGTTAAATCTTACATGTCCTAACCATTTAGTCGCTCATAAGAGAAGGGCTCTTAGATTAAAAGCCACTAAGTATTGCCTCATGAAGGATGGCCTTGGATGGAGAAATCCTGAGGGCATAGTATTTAGGTGTGTTGACGAAATTGAGTCCAAGAAGTTAGTTCCTGAGTTTCATTCAAGGTTTTGTGGTGGTCATTATGCTGCTAAAACTACTGCCCACAAAATTCAGAGAGTTGGTTATTATTGGCCTTCGATTTTTTCTAATGTGCATAAGTTTGTTAGAAGATGTCAAGCCTGCCAACTGTTCATTGGGAAATAGAAGCTTGCTACCCTGCCCTTACAACTTGTCGTTGTGGAGGCACATTTTCAGCATTGGGGTGTGGACTTCATTGGGAATTTTCATGAAAATTCTAGCAATGGCTACTCATGGATTTTGACTGCTACCGATTATTTCACTAAATGGGTTGAAGCCATCCCTATTAAGAATGCAATTGAAAAGGTCATTATGGATTTCATTGAAATCAATATCATTACTAGATTTGGTGTCCCTACTAAGATCACTACTGATAATGCCAAGGCCTTTAGTTCTTCAGAATTTTCATCTTTTTGTTTCAAGTATGGCATTGTTTTATCTCATTCATCAAATTACTATCCTCAGGGTAATGGACTTGCTGAATCAAGTAATAAAAATCTCATAACCATTATCAAGAAGATAGTAGGAGATAATAAGCGATCTTGGGATAGCAAAATAAAGTATGCTTTATGGGCATATAGGATTACTAAAAAGAAAGCTACTAGTAAAAGTCCCTTTGAATTAGTTTATGGCTTGGATGTAACTTTACCTGTGCACCTGAAATTGCCAGCTTATCAAGTCCTTCAACATTTTTCCAGTAATAAAGACGTTGCTCAAAATAGAATTGATCAAATTGTGGAGTTGGATGAAACTCGTAGGACAACCTTTGATAATATATGTAAAAGTCAATCTAACATTAAGAAAAGATTTAATAAATCATCTCGATCTAGATCTTTGCAAGTTGGAGATATGGTACTCCTTTGGGATCGCAAGAATGAAAAACCGGGAAAACATAAGAAATTTGACACTTTGTGGCTAAGTGAAAGCTCTCTTGTAATCTTTTTCATGAGCAATAAAGAAAGACTTTGGGGTTAATTTCTGTTGGTGTTACGCTTCGTAAAAATGTTGTAAGATGTGTTATTTTCATGCATAGATTTCCTTTTAGCCATTGATGGTAGCTTTCTGAAGAGTGATTTGAGCACAAGTATCTTGTTCAATCGCTAGGGTTTGAGTGGTAACTTAAATTTTGAATATAATAGAAGGTATCTCTATTAAATTTGAATTTTATTATCGTTTTCTCGCCCTATGTTGATGGTTGAACTGAGTTGTGTAGGAAATTCTTGATTTTTTTTTAGGTCATTGGGCGTTCAGGGAAGTTTTCAATTGGACTAGCCAACTCTCGATTAGTATTTTTTGAAGAGCACAGCTTGATTTGATACCGAGCTTATCTTAAGAAATTTGATTGGTGATGCATGAAGGGTTTTGGGCGAAGCACCTCCTTTTAAATTTAAAATTTCAAAATTTTTCTGTGCTAAATTGATAAATTTGGCTTTTAAGAGCCTTAGATTATCAGATCTGGGAGCTTAGTTGAACTCACACTCGCCAAATCTAGTAGATCTACTATTCCTATGCATAGATCTGTAATTTTTTTTGGGTTTTTCTGACTTGGGTTTCTGGGGTTGTATTTGATTTTTGTAGATCTGGGTTCTGGGTGTTTGTGTTTTCAGGAACAGGTTGCAGATCTGAAGGTGAGGTTTGATTTTGAAGCTAGATCTAGGCCCCGGAGGGTAAGATCTGGCCTCAAAACCAGCCAAGGGCATTATTTTGCAGTCAAAGGGTTTTATAAAAATTTTCAAATCTGGAGATAATTTTACAGGGGCTTCGATTATAAATCTAAATCAAAACATATCAATTTAATCTGGAAATTTCTGGGTTTTATTGGGCCACGATTTTCCATTTTGTTTGCTGCCTGGGGTTTTTCCAGCAGAATTATTTTTGAAATTTTTAGGGTTTTGCTGCTGTGTGTTTGAGCCTACCTCCCTTTATGTTGCTCCAGACCTGTGTGTTTGCATATTTTGCATTCCTGCCATCGATCATCCACTGTCCAGCCAACTCCATCTCTACCCCTTCTCTGCTCACCTGCAACAGGAAATACCCACATTCATTCTTCATCACCCTCGAGCAGCCATCCTTACATCTCCCCACGTGATTTCATTTGGCCTGTGATTCCCTCCTACGCTACTATCTTTTCAAAATTCCTTACAACTCTAGCCTTCCCTCCATGCATTTTACTCTTAAGTCCTCAGTCTCTCCTCCTTCCATGCTCCATCTTCCTTTCTCGTCGACCTGTTCTTCCCTTCCTCCACAACAACAACTTCCTAAACCTACCTCCGCTGCCATACCTTGCTCCCTGTCCGCATCCACATCAAACCCTCTCTTCCGCCGTCGGACCTACAAAAAACCTTTCCGATTTCAATTTTCATTTTATTTTTTGATCTTTTGTTTGTGCGTTAGATGGGGTTAGATTAAGTTTAACATTATTTCATATTTGTGATTTTTGTTCTGTTTTGATTTATTTTGGTTTTGTATTTTAAATTTGAAACATAAAGAAACAAAAAAATAAACATTCGTTTTTTTTTTTGGCTTTTATTTTGTTCCCTTTTTTTCATTTTATTTTGTTTTTATCTGATTTTATATTTACATTCAAAAAATAAATTAAAAATCTTAAAAACCTTAAAAAACTAAAGAAAATAATAAAAAAAATGGCTTATTCTTTTTGTGAATTTGAGATATTATAAAAAAATTTAATCAAAATAATGGCATTTAAAAAAATAAAATTTTTTTTATGGTGGGCCTTTGGCTCATTAAAAAATATTTTAAAAAATATATTTTTTTTCGATTTATTTCGGTCACATTTAGTCTTGCTTAGCGTATCGAAAAATTCACCTAAGGAATAATTAAGTTGTCAATTTAAAATTTCTTCTTGGTGTCTTTTTGTGCTAAGGCTAAGATCCGAAAGAAAACTTTTGTGGTATTAGTATTTTTCGTTTCTCTATAGTTGAATGTGCTTAAATTTTTATATCTAAAGGTTAACTATAGGAAAATTTTCCTAGAATTGGGTCACTAAGCATAATCATTTAAATTCTAAGATCTAAATTGGTTAGCATTTAAATTTTGTCATTGTTTAAAGTATTTGAATCTCTTAAAATTTAATTGCTAGAACATTACGCATCTACTGAAATTGATCATCATTTCTTGAATTATTTAATGCTCGTTACATGCTAGACATTTTGCAAATGTTTTCAAGTGATTGTTAAAGATCTTGTTGTGGAATTATAATAGATCGCATACCTCTGTTTCCTGAGCAGCAGTTGCTAATCGATTACTTGGTCTTCATTTACCTAGCAAGATCATTGACTCCATAAGACATTGGTATTAATCATTTAAAATCTAATCAAATCATAGGTCTTGCTAAATCTTAATCAAGTACTTGATCGCCTTGCTGTGTCTCCCGAACTGGTTGGTTCCCAACTAGTTCGTCTTCATTCCATTTTTCCATAGGATCTACCCCCTTTAGCCTATTGTAGGGAGACAAATTAAATAGAGAGATTGGGGATCAAGGTGTCAGCCCCTAATTTGAGCGTTGTCGCAGTGCCTAGATACTCTGTGCGACAACAGGCCCAAATTCCTCTTAAAGGGCCACGGAAGGATTCCTATTCAATACCTCTACCCACCCAAGTAAGACTAGTACCTAAAATGAGGTCAAAAAGTGAGATGGAAAAGTCAATTCAAATCTATCTTGCTGATTTATGTATGTAAATATACAACAGTAAACTAAAAACAACAAAACATTACACCAAATGATGTTAGATATGGCATGTGAGTACTCAATTGACATCGAAAAATATACAAACCAATTATAAAGTTATTTTTCAGTTTGGGTTATTGGTTAGAAGGGTTATAGATTGAATTTGTTTGCTGTCCTATCAAAATAGACAGTAAAATCTGCGGTAATGGCAGGGATAGCAACCAGTTTCACTCAAACAAACCACCCAATGAGTGTCAGAGCACTCATAAATCACTGATCTAAAGGTTGGGAAGCTGGAATTTATGTGTTTGATCTTAAAAGACCACTTCCAAGCTTATGAACAATAGTAAAAATCAATTTTCAACACATTGGTAATTGTTTTCTCTACTCTTGGGATCAATTCCCACTGGGTACTAAGCCCAAAAACTTTCCAGAATTGAATTTACTTTAACAACAATTGGAAACAAGTGTATTTTTTACTCTAAATTGGTAAATCTGCAATATAAATTCATACTAGTCTAAATGTGTGGTTCCAAATGCATTACTTACTTGGTATGAGCATAGAACCTTGACAAATGTTGCACATTTCTTTATTAATAGCCATTATAATGCACAGATATATAATGAAATCACTTGATACACAAGGGTAAAGATATCCAAAAATGATTCCAACTCAATGTATCAAAATTTGGTTAGATTTAGCTTTATTTTCAAAATTCCAAAGTGAATAAGCTTGTTGTTTGTTAGATAACTTTAAAAAATCAGCGAGTAAATTTCCTAAACTAAAACAAAAATAAAATTTTGTGTTTTTTAAATAAAATGGTTGCTGCTAATTTTTAGCTTGTACCAACATAACTTTATGTCAAGAGATGGGTTGTGAAACGTACTCCTCTCCAAGTTGATCTTGCAATTGATCAGAGAAATAAGATTGGTCTGCAAGAGAAATCACACCCACTTCTAACTTAAGGTACTTTGCTAGAATGGTTCAATCCTTGTTGGAATGACCCACTTGCAACAAAAGAACAAAGCATGACTTCTCCCTAGTTTTCCCCCTCCGTGTGGCTATGTAGCCTCTCAGTGGCTCGATCTACTATCTTCTATGTGATCTTACTAAATGAAAATAACTTAGATTAAAAAGATTACAACAAATAACCGACAAAAAAAGAGATATGAAGAGTGAACCCACAATTGTTAAAAAAAAAAAAGATTACACGAGTTTGCAAATGAGTTCTTTTATTAATGGCACTGATCTCACAAGACAACAACAACTCTAGAGGAAATATTAGCTATTTATAAAACTTTAGTAACAGCTAGTTGGACTCCTCTAGAAAATAACTTTTTACTAGTCATCCACATGTCGAATAATTTTTATTAAAATATTACAATGCATTCATGATTTTGCCCACTAAGGGGTCGAATTGACTCGATATTTCCTTTGGAGGTTCAAACTTTCCCTTTGTTTATGGTTTGGAAGTTGGAGAATGATCTAATGATACCCCAACATTCCATTGACTATTTATAACTGTAATGACCCAACTATTTATACAATAGAATAAATATTTAATATTAGCATCAATCATTAAATAATATAAAGTTCTAAAACTTTATATTAAATTAAATATAAATAGAACTCTATAATAAATAAATATAAAATCAAACTTTGTTAAATATAAATATAAAACAAACTTTATTAATAAATATAAAATTAAACTTTATATTAAAAATAAAATTAAAACCTTATATAAAAAGGGATACATAAACCACACCTTGCTATATAAAAAAATACATTATATATAACCAATATATAACAGGTTGATAAAGAGTGAGGGATTACAAATATCTGATGGTCTCGAATGCATGCAAGGCGTGTCGGGAGGAGGGAAGGCGGTGGCTGCAGGTAGGAGGGCGGCCACCGCCAAGCCCGCAGTTAAAAACTGGAGAACTGAACCGAGAAGAGGGGGGTCGAACGATGGAGTTAAAAACCAGGAGGAGGAATTCGGCAGTGAAGAAGGTCTGCCATTGGAAGAGCTTTAATCAGTCTGAGGTTCTGGGCACGGGGGACAGTGAGCTTTTGTGAGAAGCTTACTGGATTGAGCAGCTAGTCTTTGCTCAGTCTGGCTGGGTGGAATTGGTCTCCCGATAATTGGAGCTGAGCAGTAGTAACATCATCAACTTCACCAGATCAGGTAGCAGTTCAGGTAAGTACAAAATCAAAATTTTTACGGTTCCTGTTTTCCAGTTTTGATTATTACAATAACAGCTAGTTTGAAGCTTTGACAACTACTTTTTGACTTAAAAGGCTAGTAGTAAATCAACTTCAACACCTTTGCTTGAGATCTCCAATGCGTTGATGAATTTTCTAACTCTGCCTCTTCAATTTGTTGTAACTTAGCCTGATTTCATCTGGGTCTTGCTTCATTTGACCAAATTATGCCCTATGTTGCCATATCATCATTGCCACTGCCATTCCATTGCACCCACCTGATGGATCTCTAATTCCCTTGAGAATGTGGAGAAACTGAGACATGGGTTTTATTCCTCTTCTTCTATAAACCAATTTTGACATATTGCATGCCACATTTTGTCAAGATCTGCCCCTGTTTGACTACCTTGAAACTTGTACCTGTTGACCAACTTGACCAATTATAACTTTCCATTGCCTTCACTAATTGGAAAAATTTATAAGTGGCATGTCATCCTCTTATCAAGCTTAACAAAATGAGACCAAGTTGACTTTTCGACTTTTAGAACCACTTGCATTGGAAAATATGAACTACCTCGAAAAGCACGAAAAGTTGTATATGTGAGATTTCCATGTATGAGAACTATCTGAGGGGTACTACACCAATGCCAAGGCCATATACAAACTCAATAGACGCACAACCATGTAGTAAGACATAGGTACACCTTGACATGGGTTAGACTAGGCCATACACCGATATCACCCCTACAAAAGTAGGCTCCCCTAGAACCATGAGTCCTCAAGTAAGCCTATCCAAGGCCCTCCAATCCTATCTAGGGAAAAAGGAGCCAAACATGAACCCAAAGGGACTGGCCATGGTTCGACCAAACACAAGTTCTAGTGTTGAAAAATATGGTAGCCATGGTTGGTATTTTCATCTTGGAAAAGAAACTCGATATTTGAATTTTTAAATTTGCCTCCAAATTTATTTCAAGTCAGCCTCATGATGTTTTAGGTCAGTTGGGCCCCTTAGAGGCATCCATTTGACCCCCACTAGGAGGCTATATAAAAGAGATCATTTATCCTCATTTAGACACATCCATTTTGTCTCATGCATCTATGATCCAGCAAAATTACAAGAGGGCCGAAATTTTAGAAGGCTAAAATTCTAGGGATGGTTGAAATTTCAGGAAGTTGGTTTTTGGCATGGCACTTGATCATGCTCTTCGTTACTAGTTTGGATATTATATTTTCTATGATTATTTTTGATGTATTGATGAATTTGGAACTCTCTCTCTTACATTAGGAAAAAATTATGGGTTTTCCCATTGTGGATTTTGCCCTAGCCTGAGGCCTAAATTTTCTATTTCTCTTGTCTTATTGTCTCATGTTTATATTTACTGCTCTTTCATGCTTTACTATTGAATTTCATTTTTTGTAACTTCTTAATGATATTATGTGGAATTAATGCAAATTTGAATCATTAGAAGTAGGTATTGTACTAAAGAAAATTTGTTTCTAGTGTGTGCCCTAGAAAAATCAACATGGAATCACAGAGAGGTTGAATAGTAGTTTAAAGAAGACAAATAAAGGTTAGTTGAATTCTTCCTAAGAATTTCGAGTTTTGTGACATCCAACCTCTATTTTGGGGCTCGTTCTTGTGTATATGAGAAATTATGAATATGTTAAGTTCCTATGTGAAGTTTTGAGTATGTTAAGTTTCTATGAGAAGTTCCAAGTATGGTAAGTTCTTGCGCATATGAGTATTCAAAGTGTTGTGATTCATTGAACTCTGTGCAAAGTATGAGCTTTCTCTTTCTATATCTAACTATTTATGATCCAAGAAGAAGACCAAAGTCATCATGGAAGCTATGTAAGCATCAACGTTGTGGTAAGTTATCCAAGCTGTGGTAAGGCATCTAAACTCTATAAGATTATCATTCTTCAAATATACTGATGATAATATGGATCTGAGCCTTGTGATCAATCCTAATGCGATGACAATTCATATGTGGTATTTATCTCTACTATGCAAACATCTCTATGATCTATTGTGTGAGTTCCTGTTGTGCGTATTTATGTAGCCCTTATACAAACTTCCTATGGAAAATATTCTCTTCAAAGCATTTTGATATTCGAATCTCCTGATGAACATTATGGATATGCAAGCCTCTAAAGAATTGAAATTATGTGTTATGCAAGCTCTATGGGTCCTTCATGTGAGCTCTGTGTCTAATCACCCATCTCTATGTTGAAACTTTTTGACTCATGACATCTAAATGATCTTTATGGTTTGATTGTACATAGTATATATCTCAGTGATTCAATTTCTATGGCTTGCATGGTATACCTTTGCAGTTTACTCCATACCTCGCATATGAAATACCTTTGGATATGCATTGATATTTGTGATGACAATTCATATAATATTAGTGATATGACATGAGCCTTTGACATAGCAGAGATAACAATGACCTATACATGGCAGTGATGGAAATTCATATATGACATTGACCCTGTTTCGTATGAGTGAAAAATCTGAAATTCATGTTGATCCAAGCTACATCCAATCTACCTGATTTGCAGACTTAAGAGGCACTTATTCTCTATAGAGTGAGATTGTATCTATAGATGAGGTCTGCTCAAATTCACTAATGGAGACATATGAAAATTAAGAAGATTAATGATGATGATGACAATGATGATGATTAACGTCCACTAAGACCAATGCAGTCTATCGGACCCCAAGAAAAGAAAAATAATCTAATTGTGATTCTTCATAATCTTGTTTCTATGATAAAAAAGAAAATAAAGAAGCACTCCAAGATCACTATAGTTGGGTTGTCTTAATGAGTCAAGAAGATTGGAAGTGTGGCAGATGTTAGTGAATTGAGAGCAGATATGAGTAAGAGTCAGGCGGTCTAAAAAGAAGCGTTTTTCATCTTCCACCTCCTTAGTATCGCAAATCTGACAGATTCTATCATCCCAGGGAGTCTTGGGAGTAAACCACCATTCGGTTTCACTTCGAAGCTCATGAGAATTAGTTCTTATCCTAGCGATGCTCATTTTTTTCTTAGTGCTGATCAACACAGAGAGATAATTTTGGTTATCAAGAATGGGGTTGATCACCTCCTTATAGTATCTGAGCTTCCTTTTACCCTCCAACTCCTTATCATCCCATAGCTTGTCCTTAAAATTAGAGGTAATAGTATCTTTGACACTATCCTTGCTTCCCCTCTGAAGCCTATCTTTATGAACATACGGATGTCTCTACTTGTAAAGTATATGAGGTTTGAAGGTGATGACATTCGAGCTCTCTTAAAGGTTCGTAAGAACTGAAGGATCATGTGTTAAATACCATGAAGAAATAAAGAAGGATGATTATGTCCTCAAGCCTGATTCATTTCAAAGCCTAATCTAAAGAACATTTCTCTATCCGATCGTGTCACCTGTTACAAGGCTCGAGATCGTGTCACCTAACATTTAAACCCTAGGATTTTCAATGAAAAAGATGAAATTGATGAAGTTTGCAAGGACAAGTGTCATCTGAACATTTGAAGAAAAACCTAGGGCGTCGGAATTTTTTTTGACATTGGTTTGACTAGGGACCAATCCCTAAGTCTGATAGCAAGAATAATGAAGTGACTGAAAGAATTTAAAAAAAAAAATCATAATGTAAATGATTTATTAGGGTTTGGAGTCAAAACCCTTTCAAATCAGATTTCAAACCTTATTAAGTCAAAAAGGGTTGGAAATGAAAGCCCAGGGCCTGTATATTAATTGCTTATGCTTAAGAAGATCTGGCATCTTGATGATGAGATTGATTTGCAAGCTTGATAAGGCTTAAGATTAAGAGGGAGTTGTCACGAGCTCAAAAGATAAGTATCGTATATTTCTTTTATTGTTTTAATCATTACTGACATTGGATTGTTTATGGTTGGTAAACCCTAGGTAGGGCTTGGAGTTGAAAATGGACCAAATCCTAGAACTAATTATGTTCCTTTGAAAGAAGAAACACTTACTTCTTGATGCTGATATGAACTTCTTATGGATGTTGATATGGACTTCTTGATGCTGATATGAATTTCTTATGGATGTTGATATGGATATGAACTTCTTATGAATGCTGATATGGACTTCTTCATGTTGATATGAACTTCTTATGGATGTTGATATGGACTTCTTGATGCTGATATGAACTTCTTATGGATGCTGATATGTATATGAACTTCTTATGAATGCTAATATGGACTTCTTGATGTAGATGTGAACTCATTAATGCTGATATGGACTTCTTGATGATGTGGATTTCTTGATGATGATATGGACTCGTTGAGGATGTTGATGTGGACTTCATAATGATGATGAAGTGGATTCCTTGATGAGGACTCCTTGATGATGATGTGGATTGGACTCCTTAATGATATGAATCAGTGTGGAAAAAGTCTGCAAAAAATCCCGATTTAATCCTAAAAATGCAATTTTTTGAACTAAACGATTTAATCCCCCGACTTTTTGACGACTTTTTCACAAAGGAAAAAATCATGATTTTTTCCTTATACTCCCGATTTAATCGAGAGTCGACCCAAAAAGTCTGCCTCCCTTCCCAGGCCGTGGATAAAGAGGCTACAAAGGTGAAAAAACTGTAAATTGAAGCTTCCATCCATGCATTTTCAAGTTATTGCATTGTATTGTTTGTCATACTTCTTGCGAGCATAGTAGTCTCATTTGTAATTTGTTAGTTTTGAGGTTAAGATATGTGTTTGTTTTCCAAGGAAAAACAAATCTTTATACTTCATATTTCTAGTTAGAAAGCAAAGTATACATTGGCTAAGCCTCCAGGGTTTTAGTGATCCAGACTCTAACAACCACTGCCCCTTCAAAAGATTACAAAAGTACCAAAAGAACAAGCATACAACAGTCTTTCGTAGAAAGAACTCCACACCATCAAAAACATTGTTACAGTTGTTGAATGCTTCCAGAAGAAACAACAAAGAGGAGGTCATGAAGATCAAATAACAACAACCTGTCCAAAAAAAACAAAACGAGTGCCTCAAAAAAGAACCCATTTTTTAGACAGGAACAAAGTACTTGTGAAATCTTGTGACAGCAAAGATCCTTCCTGCAATGAGAGCACATTTTGAAAGGGAATCTTCTTTAGTGGTGAACTCCTTGTAAATGTGGGGAAAGGTTATGTATCAGAGGTGGATTTTACCTCCAAGAGTTTTGAATAATAGATGCCAAAGCTAGGTTAGTAATCTAACATCTAATGTTTTCTCAGAAAATAAGCAGCTTGGAGTCACCAAGCGTTAATTTTCACATCTACTGTGATACTCATTGTTAATTTTCATTGGACCTACCACCTGACACCTTATTACCCAAGCATATTACAATCTACTGAATAAATGCATGACTTATTTCTTAAAAAAATTAGGAAACAAAAATTAAAAGGGGAAGAGGATCTCAGTGACTGATTACTTGATGACTTTTAGATGACTCATGATATACATTTATTATATTTTT
>APFE031357719.1:37778-71434 GCA_000404065.3 Pinus taeda
TCAGTGACTGATTACTTGATGACTTTTAGATGACTCATGATATACATTTATTATATTTTTGTTGATATTTTGACTCTTGAGAGTTGAGACTCAGATAGGACTCAAAATTCAGGAGTTGATTCACTATTTTGATGTGTGATGTAGCACTAGACTTCATATACATATTATATATTAGCTTACTTTACATGTTTATGTGGAAATGCATTTATTTGATGTTGTGGATACTCTAGATGTTAAAAAAAATTTAAAAAATGAATAATTTTGTATTTTTTTAATTTTGTTGACTTTTTACCGACTTTTTCAAAAAACTCCCGACTTTGACGAGTTTTTCAACTTTTGGACCCTTGCCAAATTAATCCCGACTTCGACTTTTTCCACATTGATATGAATGATGATATAGACTCCTTGATGATATAGATGATATGCATTGCTTGATGACTTCCTGATGTTGATGTGGATTTTGTACTATGGTGATAGTATGGTCAACTTCTTGATGATGACATGATCATGATATGGGCAAGGTCAATTTTTGAATGATGAATTGGACAAGGTCAACTCCTTGGTTGTGATATGGATGATGATGTTCCTTGATGATGAGAATGTGAACTCTTTATGAAGATAAGAGTTGGGGTTTGAAAACACTAGTCATTAGGGTTTGGAGTTAAAACCTCATCAAGACAAAAAGACTCCTTAATGACATGAACTCTTTGATGATGATGTGGATTCCTTGATGATGTAAATGTGAACTCTTTGATGGTATGGATTCCTTGATGATGTGATGATATTGAATCAATCTGGGAAGGCTAAGATTAAGAGGAAGTCGACACACTCTCAAAATATAAGTATTATCTTGACTATTTCTATTGATTGTTTCATTATAAGTCTCTTGGCTTGCTTGCTTATTCTTGTTCTTCCATAGCCTCCTCGTGAGGATTGTAGGTATATAATGAAGACTGCTAAGGTGTGGCAAATAATTGGAAATAATCGAAGAACAATGTGACAAGAAGACTCGTGATAGGCTCTATACTGAAAGGAAGCAAACAAGATCAACCTGATTGAAGCATGAAGGTGGATAGAAGTTTTGAAGCGTGATGCCAATCTAAATAGACTAAAGATGAACCCGTAATGTATCAATGATATATTTTTGACAAGGGAAAAGGACTTCTATGTAAGAGAGAGTTGTAAAGGCATGAGCCTAGTGATATCTTTGGCACCATGGACTACAGGTCCATCAACATCTCCTTGATGAATGATTTGAAGAAGATGCAAGACTTTGATGTTGACTTGGTTGATTCACTAATTGGTTCATTGATCTATTTGTTGAAGTCTATTTTTATTTGTTGAATTCAATTATGGTCTGTTGGATTCTACTATGGCTATTGATGCCCTACTTATGTGAGAAGCTGCTTATTATCTGTTGGATTTGACTATGGATACTGACATTCCCTTTTGTGAGAAGCCACTTATTGTCTATTGGACTGTACTTTGGTTTTCGATGATTGCTTATGTGAGAAGCCACTCCTAAGGTCTATAATTGTCTATTGATAGTTGTTGATGTTTGCTTCCAAGAGAAGCTCTGGTTGAAGCTGAATGAACAGTTGAATGTTGTTGTTTGCTGAAATGTTTGATAAAGTACGTAGATCCACCATGGCTACATTTCTAATGTTGAATTTGTTGATGTTTATGTGAAGAAACTGGAATGACTAAGAATTCCCTTGAAGAGGGAGCATTGATTTCATAGCATCCTAAATCTTCCTTAGGTTGCAGTTGTGAGACCAATGGATTGGTCGGGAAGGTTGTTCCTCCCATAGGCTATGTGTTGTGAGATCTTGTGGTCTGAGAGATGTATTGATTTGATGATTCCTCTTGTAGGTTGCATGCTATGAGACCTTGTGGTCCGAGAGATGTATTTATTTGTTGATTCCTCCTATAGGTTGTGTGTTATGAGACCTTATGGTCAGGGAGATGTATTGATTTGATAATTCCTCCGTTAGGTTGTGTGCTGTGAGACCTTGTGGTCAGGGAGATGCATTGAGATGAGTTGGATGCTATGTATCTTTCCTTATGATGAGACTGATGATCTCTCCCTTAGGCTAAGGGTTGCGAGACCTATGATTAGTTAGGGAGACTGATCTTGACAGACAGAGAGATTTCTATTTGTAATCTCTTCCTTAGGCCATGGACTATGAGACCTATGATTGGTTGGAAAGATTGATCTTGAGGCAAACAATGAAAACTACCTCCTTGGCTAAGAGGGAGTGTTTAAAAGTATGGTAGCCATGGTCGGTAGTTTCATCTTGGAAAAGAAATGAGAGATTTGAATTTTTATATTTGCCTCCAAATTTATTTCAAGTCGGCCTCATGATGTTTTAGGTCAGTTGGGCCCCTTAGAGGCACCCAATGTTGTAAAAATCGCGATCGGGATTAAATTGGCGCGGGGAACAAATCAGAAAAAATTGGGAAAAAATCGTTTGGTACAAAATATTCATTTTTTTTCAATTTTTTTAATATCTAAACCATCTACAACATAAAATAAATACATTGACACATAAATATGATAAAAAAACTAATATATAAGATGTTTAATATCATTTCTAGCGCTAAAATCACACATAACATTGAATCATGTCCTGAATAGTAAGTCCTGACTCCTAAGTCCCAACTCAGCCTCAAAATATCAACAAAAAATATGATAATGTATCTCATCATGTCATAATGTCATATACAATAAAATGAAAGTCTAATCCTATTGATTTCCTCTGCCCCTCTTGCAAGAAAATGCCACAGCTTTCCCTTTCCCTCTAGATAGATGCTGGTGCCTGTGCTGGTGGAGATGGCAGTGGAGTCTGATGTGCTCTAGAAGCTGAAGAACTAGAAGTAGGAGCTATAGGAGGTAGACCACGTCCTCTACTGGTGGCAGGGGTAGCCCGGGTAGGTGGTGTCACCTGGAAACATTACAATCTCCCAATCCTGAAATCCTGAAAAACTGATAAGTCTGCTGGATTTTGAATGGAATCTAAAATTCTACTTTCTCCATATGAAAATCCAATGAGGTCGGAACCACTCTCAAACATCTTGAGTCATTTCATGGTAATGTTAAAAATTTAAGTAAAAGGATGAAAATGAAGATTAAGGAGAATGTCACTTTTACTTTAAGAGTTTAACATTACCATGAATAGCATATCCATACTAGGGCCTAGACTTGATCATTAAGCTGCCTCACTCACAAATTATTTGTTTCTTTCAAATGAGCAATTGAAAAACCAAAAGAAAACTTATAAAATCGTGTTGCCCCGACCCACCACGATTTTTTCAATAAAAATCAAGAAAAAAATATTTAGGCGATTTTTTCGTATAAAAATCGCGATTTGATCAGCGAAACGAAAAAATCGCGATTTTTTCATTAAATTGCGATTTAATCGTGATTTTCACAACACTGGAGGCACCCATTCGACCCCCACTTGGAGGCTATATAAAGTAGATCATTTCTACTCATTTGGACACATCTACTTTGTCTCATGCATCTCTAATCCAACGAAATTATAGGAGGGAAGAAATTTCAAGAGAAGACTGAAATTATAGGGAGGGCTCAAATTTCAGGAAGTTGGTTTTCGGTGTGGCACTTGATCATTATCTTGGTTACTAGTTTGGCTATTATATTTGCTATAATTATTTTTGATGTATTGATGAATCTAGAACTCTCTCTCTTACATAAGGAAATATTTGTGGGATTTCCCCTTGTGGGTTTTGCCTTGGCCTCAGGGCTAGATTTTTTGTCTCTCTTGTCTTATTGTCTCATGATTATATTTACTACTCTCTCATGCTTTACTGTTGAATTTTCTTATGTGTAACTGCTTAATTATATTATGTGGAATTAATGCAAATTTGAATCATTAGAAATAGTTATTGTACTAAAGAAAATTTGTTTCTAGTGTGTGCCCTAGAAAAATCAACATCTAGGACAATTAATATAGGGCCTCACATGGTTGTTACAAAGCTTTTGAGTTGCAACCTTAGACCTACAATGGTGGTGAAATAAAGGGAAAAAATATTTATGTACCCTTGTTGACTTAAGGGGCAATAGTTGGCTCCAATTGTGAGACACATGGTCTACCCAAAAGGATGTGAGAACCGCAAAAGCATCCATCTGTCACTTGAAAATCTCATCCAAGACGATGTAAAATATAGGAAGAGAATCAGACCAAAGTTCTATCCCTTTCACTAATAATAAAATTGAAATGAAATAACATCTAAACTAACAAAGAAAAATAAGTAGTATAAATAGACATATGATAAGGAAAAATGTAACTAAGTTAATAAGCATGTAAATAACCGTGCTTCAATAAATGAAATCCCACAAACAAAATTGAAACTACCTAAGGTTTAGGAAGATGTGATAAATGAAAACACACATCTAAATTAATCTAATGCTCATGCTAAAGAGCTTATTCATCATATCATAATCTACTCAAAAGAATTAAATCACATTAGGTAAAATCACATAACCAATGTAACCAGTGAATATATTCTTCACTACCTTGGGTTTTACCTTTGTGCTTGGTTGCCAAGCGAAATAGTGAAATTTCAAACCTACAACTAATGTATTTTGGAACCTTGTCATGGTTTGCACCCATCCTACACAATAATCTTCATCATGTGGAAGGAAATCAAAGAAGAGGCAAGGTTTTTCTATGCAACTAAAGGCTTCTTCAATCCACAGATCAATGGGGCTAATATAATGATATTTCTCATTGTATGCATAAAGGAATTCATCCATGTTTTTCACTCTATTAAAAAGCAAGAGAGGCTTTGATGGCGGCTCTAACTAGAACCTATATAATGACTATTGTCCTCCCTAGCTAACCCTAATCACATACACACACCAATGAGGAGACAATTTAGAAAAAACCAAAATATTACGAAACCCGCAACTTACAGTTAGTTGTTTCAAAAAGAGGTGTTGGAAGCTCTTGAAGTATGTCTAAACATGAAGATGTTGTGGCCTGCCCAACATTGCTAGGTTCAACATCCTTCCTGTCAAATGCATCTTTGTACATCTGCAAACCATATATCAAGCACATCCATTGCTAAAGAGTATTTATTGTATATTGAATGTAGAAATCCCCCATCTGCACTTGTATGAGTGGATTTTGCTGCTCACGAGGCCAAAATTCAACAATCTGGTATCTTTCAATGTCTATGTCGTAAATGGGATCACCATCAAAATTAGCATAGATCATATCCCATTTCCACCTGTCAACTTTGATGAATGCATCAATACTTTCCATTTCTTTATAGTCACCATCCTCTTAGCATGCCTAGTTAATGAATCTTCCTCTTCCAAATCATTAGTAGATGTATCATAAATATCAAGTACATGGAAAGGATTGTATCCTTTTGAACTTGTGCTTTCATCTGTTGAGTGTGGAGCATGATTGTTTAGAGGTCTTTGTTTTAGCCGGATGTATACCCCAGGAAGTTTGTACACCCCTCCACGTGGGGGGGACAAGTCCCCCCCGCAGGGGTTCGGGGGGGCCGATCCCCCCCGGCTAACTTATGGCATTGTATTTGAGGCTGTGTAATAGATGTGTATTCTCCGAGCGAGAAACATAGAGGTGAGACTGTGAGAGAAAACAGAGGATATTACAATGGATCTGCTGTAGGTTGTGTCTCTTCATTTTGCTGCATAATAGAAAGGAAGGACTGGCTGTTCGAGGTGGACGTAGCCCAAACTGGGTGAACCACGTATATCTGTGTCTCTCTTGTTTTATGTGTTTTCTGTGTTTATATTTTTTCAATATTTTATGTGTTCCGTTGCTCCGTACTATGTAATTTTCTAACTGGTATCAGAGCCGAAGGTCTATTGGGCTGATAAACTCATACGAAAGAAGGGTTCCTGGTTCGAGTGGGAGCAATGGCGGAAGATGGTAAGTTTAGGGTCGAGAAATTTAACGACCAAAACTTCTCGTTGTGGAAGATGCAAATGGAAGATTATCTGTATCAGAAAGATCTGTACCTACCATTGGGCAGAAAAACAAAGATGCTGACGGGTATGACATATGAAGAATGGAACCTTCTCGATAGAAAGGCACTAGGAACAGTACAGTTGTGCCTCCCAGCATCGGTCGCGTTCAACATTTTGAAGGAAACAACGACAAAGGGTTTGATTAAGACATTGGAGAAACTATATGAAAAACCCTCAGCCTCAAACAAGGTATTTCTTATGAAACGGTTATTTAATATGAAGATGTCGGAAGGTGGATCTGTTGCGACCATTTAAATGATTTTAATACTGTTACAAGTCAGTTATGTTCTGTAGGGGTAAACTTTGATGATGAAGTTAGAGCTCTGTTATTCTTGTGCTCAATGCCAGAAAGTTGGAATGGTTTAGTAATGGCCATTAGTAACTCTGTTTCTGGATCTAGTACTTTAAAATTTGATGATGTTGTCGGTGCTATCCTTAGCGAGGAAATGCGTTGGAAAAGCTCCGGTGAGACATCGGGTAATGCTTTAACTGCATAGTCTAGGGGAAGAAAAATGGAAAGAGGAAAGAGCTCAAGATATCGCAGTAAATCAAGGAAAGGCAGATCCAAGTCCAGATCGGGGATATGTGCTGGAAATGCGGAAAGAAAGGACACCTAAAGAAAGACTGTAGATCTCGGAAAGGAAAAGAAGGAGATGCACAACAAGAAAACAATCATGAAGCAAATGTGACAAATGAGGTGTTACAAGATGCTTTGATTCTTTCTTTTGAAAATATTACTGATTCCTAGGTGTTAGATTCAGGGGCCTCATTCCATGCCACACCTGAGAAGAAATACTTTCATGACTCTGTTCAAGGAGATTTTGGACAAGTCCGTTTGGGTGATGATAAACCGTGTAAAATTGTTGGAATGGGTAAGGTTCTTGTAAAAAAGCAGGATGGAAACCAATGGCTACTAAAGAAGGTAAGGCATGTTCCAGATCTAAAGAAAAATCTAATTTCAACAGGGCAATTAGGCGGTGAAGGTTGTGTGACAACTTTCACAGATAAAGCTTGGAAGGTCACCAAAGGAGCTCTGGTAATAGCAAAAGGCAAAAAGGTTGGTACATTGTATTTATGCAATGGTATTTCTAACTCTATTAATGCTTTAACTTCCAAAGGAGCAGATGCAACATTATGGCATCATAGGCTCGGACACGAGTGAAAAGGGGATGAAGATTCTTCACTCAAGGAATTTGTTGCCGGGTTTGAAGAATGTTGATTTGGACTTCTGTGAGAATTGCATTTATGGAAAATAGAAGAGAGTTAGATTTCTCAGAGTTGGGAAAGAAAAGAAGAGGGAAAAATTAGAGCTTGTGCATACAGATGTATGGGGACCTGCTCAGGTATCATCTCTTGGTGGCTCTCATTATTATGTTACTTTTATTGATGATGCAACTAGAAAAACTTGGATTTATTGTATTAATAATAAATCTAATGTATTTGATACTTTCAAGAAATGGAAAGCTTTGGTTGAGATTGAGACAAGAAAGAAATTAAAGTGACTTAGATCAGACAATGGAGGTGAATATTGCAGCAAAGAGTTTGATAGGTACTGTTCAGAGCATGGAATTCACAAAGAAAAGACAGTTCCAAGAACACCACAAGAAAATGGTGTGTCAGAAAGGATGAACAGAACAATCATGGAGCGTGCAAGGTCCATGAGATTGCACGCATGATTGCCATTACAGTTTTGGGCAGATGTTGTATATACTGTTGTTTATCTAATAAACAGAGGGCCTTCAAGTTCCTTGGATGGTTGTGTTCTAGAGGAAGCATGGACAAGTAAAAATGTAAACTACTCTTTTTTAAAGCCTTTTGGTTGTGAGGCCTTTGTCCATATTGATAAAGAAAATAGAACAAAGCTTGAGGCAAAGTCAAAGAAATGTACATTTATTGGATATGGTGTTAATGATTTTGGTTATCGCTTATATGATTACGAAAATTACAAAATCATTAGGACCAAAGATGTAATATTCAATGAAAAGGTCTTGTATAAGAATCAATTGCAGGAAAAGAAATAGGAAAAAGAAAAAAAGGAATACGTAGTTCTTAATGAAATCACTGAAAAAGTAAAGGTGCCTAAAAATAATAATAATCAACAACAGTAACCACCACAACAACAACATGCACCCCAAACACCTGAAAGTGGTATTAGAAGATCTACCAGGATAAGTAGACCCCCTGAACGATACTCTCCTTCATTATATTATTTATTGTTGACTGATTCTAGTGAACCCAAATGTTATAAAGAAGCAATGCAGGTTGAAAGCAGGAAGAAGTGGGAGGTAGCCATGGAAGAAGAGATGGACTCCTTAATGCATAACAAGACTTGGGACTTAGTCAGGTTGCCTGCAGGAAAAACTATATTGAAAAATAAATGGGTTTACAGGCTGAAGGAAAAGGATGGAGGAAAACAGAGGTACAAAGCTAGACTTGTGGTGAAGGGGTTTGCACAGAAGAAAGGTATTGGTTTTGATGAAATATTTTCTCATGTTGTTAAAATGACTTCAATTAGAACTATTTTAAGTCTAGTAGCAGTTGAAGATTTGCATCTTGAGCAGTTAGATGTAAAGACAACCTTTCTCCATGGGGATTTGGAGGAAGAGATATATATGCAACAACCACAAGGATATGAAGTGAAAGGGAAGGAGAAACTAGTGTGCAAGTTGAAGAAGATCTTGTATGGCTTAAAACAGGCTCCAAGGTAATGGTATCTAAAATTTGACAAGTTTATGTCTGAACAAGGTTATACTAGATGTCACTCTGATCATTGTATTTATCTGGAAAAGCAAAATGATGGCAACTATATTATATTGTTATTGTATGTAGATTACATGCTTGTTGAGGGTCTAACATGTACGAAATAAATGTGCTCAAAAGAAAATTGGAAAATTCATTTGCAATGAAGGATTTGGGAGCTGCAAAACAAATCCTTAGTATGAAAATAACTAGAGACAGGAAAAATGGTAAATTAACATTGTCTCAAAATGAGTACATACAAAAGGTGTTGAAAAGATTTAATATGCACAATGCAAAACTAGTTAGTACACCTTTTGCTAGCCATTTCAAACTTAGTAAGGAAATGTGGCCAAAGACCCAAGAAGACATGGATTATATGTCTAAAGTTCCATATGCATGAGCAGTTGGAAGCTTAATGTATGCAATGGTCTACACAAAGCCTGATATTGCACATGTAGTGGGAGTTGTAAGAAGGTACATCAGCAATCCAGGAAAGGAACATTGGATGGCAGTGAAATGGATTCTCAGATATTTGAAAGGTACCACAAATCAAGCATTATGCTTTGGTGGTTCAAACATTTCTCTACAGGAATATGTTGATGCAGATATGGCAGGTGATAGAAATAACGGGAGGAGCACTACAGGATATGTATTTACTGTAGGTGGAGTAGTTGTTGGTTGGGTTTCAAAAATCCAAAGTGTTGTTGCACTTTCAACAACAAAAGCAGAGTATGTTACTACTACAGAGGCTAGTAAAGAAATGATTTGGTTACAAAGGTTTATGGGTGAATTGGGTAAGGAGCATGATATGGGCACATTATACAGTGATAGCCAAATTACCATTCATCTTGCAAAGGACTCAGCATTTCATTCCAAGACTAAACACATACAACTCAAGTACCATTTTATATGATAAGTGTTGGAAGATGGAGAGTTGAAGCTGTAAAAGATACACACTAGCCAAAATCCTACAGATATGCTAACAAAAATTGTAACTAGGGAGAAACTGAGAATACGCTCAATTTCAATTGGCCTTCAAGGATGACGATGAATATGAGAAACAGCCAGGTCCAAAGAGGAGTCATTTTCCAGTAAATGAAGTAGTGGTGGAGTTGCTACAATCATTCTCCAAGTGGGAGATTGTTGAGTATGGAGCATGATTGTTTAGAGGTCTTTGTTTCAGTGGGATGTATACCCCAGGAAGTTTGTACACCCCTCCATGCGGGGGGGTGCGGGGGGGGGCCTGCGGTGGTTCGGGGGGGCCGATCCGGGGCCACTGGTCCCCGGTGGGGGTTTCAGGGGCAACGAACCCGAAGCTACAAAAATAGATGTAAATTGCCTTGTAAAAGTATAGTAATTTCTAGTCAATCTGGGTGTTCATTAGGCGGATGATCTGACGGTAGAACTTATGTTTAGTTTAGGGTTTTTTGCCCTAGAAAGCAACCCCTCTCTTTGTATGAGGGCATTGTATTTGAGGCTGTGTAATAGATGTGTATTCTCTGAGTGAGAAACAGAGAGGTGAGACTGTGAGATAAAACAGAGGATATTACAGCAGATCTGTTGTAGGTTGTGCCTCTTCATTTTGCTGGATAATAGAAAGGAAGGACTGACTGTTTGAGGTTCCATTGCTCCATAATATATAATATTATAACACCTTATTCGGGGTAGGACCCATGGAAAATTTTAAGGGCTAACATTCATAAGTGGGCTAATTTTTCATATTTTTTCCAAAAAAAAAAAGATTCACCAATTTCCATTTTTTCTAAAATGATTCCCCCACATTTTATAGCATAAATTTATTTTATCTTAAAAATGACCAAAATTTTATATAGACTAATATAAAATAATTAGAAATACAAATATTTTTACAAAAATATTGCCAAACATTTTACAATTTGCATATTAGGAACTAGTAAGATTCTCCAGGGTTTCGAAACTTTAAGATAAACTTCCATCCTTAAAATTTTCCTTAGTAGGATCTTTATTAATGAAATGAACTATGATGACCCAAAAGACGCAAAAGCGAAAATACAACTAATAGATGAGTGGAAAAAATACAAAACAAAAGGAAAACTATAGTACAAGGCTAGGGGAGCAGCTACGAGAGCTACTAGGTAAAATATAATTTAAGGTCTTGGCCATTCACTGGGAGGGGCTCAACCCTCCCCTCCAAGGTTTGTAAGTGAAAGGTATGTTGGCCAATTTTCTCTTTAACTTGAAAGGGTCCAATTCACAAGGCTTGGAATTTCGTGTGTTTTCCTTTGTCCTTATGGGCTTTGTCCCATTTTGACATATCATGTGCATTCATGGCATATTAAACAATACCTTTAATTTGACTACATATTGGAAAATACCTCTAAAATTCACATTATTTAACCCCCTTCCAATATTAACCCAATACACCTTCCCAATTTCAAAGCCCTTACTTTCACTAGATATTGTAGGTATCCATTTTTTCATTAAAAATTTTTATACCCCTTTATATTTTTTCAATAACTTTGAGCTTCAATTTTTATACCTACCAATATAAAAACCCTTTACCCCCTATATATCCCCCAATATAATATGTCAATTTTTCCTCAATATATATTCCCCAATATGAATCCACATGGTATGGTATTGCTCCGATAGTGAAGCCCCTGTGTCTTCATCAAACATGTCGTAATAAGGTATGAATTTTCTTTTCTCACCTTATTAGCTTATTATTCAAGAAAAGATATATTATGGGAAGGAATTAGCTTGATTGTTTATTTGTTACTAGGGTTCTCTGAAACCTAGGGATATTACTTGTATCCACACTTGCAATATGTCCTCATAACAAATTGGCAACCATACTGGGGAATGTCATGTTCTCTTCAATCTCCTTATTTTTAATTCTTGAACCTTTTTCATAGCTTTATCTAAGTATTGACAAGTTAATGATCTTTTAGATTTTGTGATTTGTTTGGATAATTTTTTATTTATTTTTTAAGTTTCTCTACCTGCACGGTTTCTGTTCAGAAACATAGCGCAGATCTACAAAAATTACCTTTAGCAACAATGGGTAGCACAGATCTGCACAAATTACCTTTAGCAACAGTGCGTATGCAAATTGTACTATATTTTCTACCTGCGCATACTCTAATAATTTTTTTAAAAATAGCTTTTCCTCTCATTAAAGTTTGAATTTTTGTTTTTAAAGGTTACATTACATTTTTCTATGCCTCTAATCGGTCTCTCTGTGTTTGATTGGGTGTTGTGAAGGGGTTTTCTTGAGATTTTCAAGGATTCAAAGGTAGGGTTTCTCAAGAATTAGTGTTTTGATAAGATGTGCTTCTTGTGTTGCATTGAAAACAAGAGTCAATTTTATTCTAGTACTGAACTTTAATCATAATTACACTTTAAGCATTGATTTCATAATATTCATTCAAGGATTTTTATTTTAAGGATTTCTTTGGGTGTTTTGAATTTTATTTCCTTTGGTCATTGCTCAATGATCTGTCTCAGTTTTTAAACAATTTTTGCATGCTCTTTGCTTTCATGTTTTTGGCTAAATTGTGTCTAAGTGTTAATCACCTTTGAGTGTCATTGTTTTTTGTCTTTGGAATTTTCACCTGATTTACTTTACTTACACTTGATTGGTTCTTTAGTTGGACTAGTGAAGGAATATAGTCTTGTTGTTATTTCGCTGCTTTGGAATCATCTTGTGTTTGTTTTGAAGAATTCTCTTACATAGATTACATTTGCATCGTTAGAATTCTCATTTCATGAATGGAAATTGTGCATAGATTACATTTGCATAGTTTTCACGGAAATTGTGCATAGATTACATTTGCATATTTTTCAAGCAAACTGTGCATTGATTACATTATGTGGCTTGAAACTTAGAGCTTTGAATTGAATTGAAAAATTAGAAGTGGTACATTTTGGAGTTAATATTTTAAAGAAGAACCTCTTTACTTACTCTAGCTAGAATTCATCGAAATGAAGAGATTGCAAATTTCATACTTGATGCATCATAGTTTTGAGTCAAGCCATTATACCATCATTTTCACATCCATTTACCCTTTGAGTATATAAAATCTTAATAACATAACGTTAATAAAATTCATTTAGAACTTTTAATTTTTTTAGGGCTCTTTCCACCTATAGTAGATTAGGTTGTAGGGCTTTGGAATAGGAAAGTGAGTAAACTTTCCAAAGCTACAGACAAACAATAGAATCTTTCGATAGGGACATAAATCCAATTATTTCAGTTTTTCTTTGGAATCTCTTTTAACACATGATTTAAGCACGAGATCATGTCAGATCTGGTGAAGTGATCGTACCCACTTCATTGGCTATGATAGAGCAATTTTCACGTATTACAACAATGTCGAAAGGTACTTGGGGTCAGTTGAAAGTAAACCTCCAATTAACCATGTTAAGGATCTTTCAAGGGGATTGAGCTTTGTTACTCTGCCCTTGCATGTACGTCCGATCTACGACTGTTCCCCCAGGTAACATTTTTGTAGTTGGTAACCATAGTGACCATAATACTAATGCTATTACCCAAGGTGACGGCAGAGGGAAGGTCTTGTTGTACCTAGAACATAAGTTTTCTAGACTCACTTGGACTTTTTGGAGGGCAATCTTTGCTCGAGATGACATAAGCGAAGTTACTTGCCGTAGACTATTTCATTAAGCAGGTTGTCAAGGTA
This sequence comes from Pinus taeda, assembly GCA_000404065.3. Classification (NCBI taxonomy): domain Eukaryota; kingdom Viridiplantae; phylum Streptophyta; class Pinopsida; order Pinales; family Pinaceae; genus Pinus; species Pinus taeda. The sequence goes on from APFE031357719.1 coordinate 51,222, forward strand.
ACTAGTTCCAACACTCATATCTATAAAAAGAATCACTTTGATATCTATGACATTGGATTTCATCACCAACTAGTAATTATTGATCTTTGTGACAAGTTCGTTTGTAATGTTTAAATCCCTAGATTTTTTAGCATGTGTTACCTTGTTTGTTTTTACTTTTTACAAGACCTTAGGTGTGGATTGTGAATATTATTTAATTTTAACAATAAAAATTTAATTGGATTGAATAAATTGAAACAATGCTAGAAGTTACCAATAAATATCTCCCTTTTAACGGGAATCCTAATCCTTTTCCTGATTTTGAAAATGTTGGTCCTCCTTATATGGCTACATTGTCACTTCCTAGATTCACGATAGATTTACCTGTATGGTTGTTCTCAACTTCTTTAATTCCAAGTGCTCCAATTTTACCAGCTCAAATGAGTTTTTTGCCTCAACCAAGTTCTCCATCTCAACATCACCAACCTACTATTGACCCTTTAGCTTCTTCATCCAACATGTCCTCCTCCCTTTCTTCTTCTTTTCTTGGTAAAAGCCTTGATGCTAGTAACCAAGTGACTAAGAAGAAGAAGAAAGGGAAGAAGAAGAAGAAGAAAGATAAGGAAATAGTCAATCAACCACCCATGGTTGTCAGTATTGGTAATGTTGAGAAAACTTATAAAATGCATCGTAAGCCCAAATACCCTTGCAAGCTTTGTAAGGGTGACCACTTCCTTATCAATTGTTCTGGTATTCCTAAGGTTTTGGAAGTATGGTTAAATAATTCTCATCAACTTATTGTTGATCCATCAACCCATGATTCTCATATTCCGGGGAAAAAGCTTAAAGTTAGGTTTCCTTGTAGGTTATGTAAAGGGACTCATCATAGTCATATTTTCCCTCACATGGATGAAGCCTAAAAATTGTTGGGAAAACTTATTGTTTCACAGCAACAACTTCCAACTAATTACCGCAAAATTCCTCCCCCTACCATCATTTGATGAAGTGATTGATCTAAATCCAAGTACAATCAATCTCACTCTTCCATTGGGGGGTGAAACACGTGTCACTCAAGTTGATGGACCATTTATTTATCAAGTGGTCAAACCAATTTCATCTTTGGTCGATCCCACTCTCCTTTTAGAGAGTGAAATTCATATCTCTTAGGTTCTTCATGTTACCTCAAATTCTTCTACACATGGGAGCATTTCATCTATTGATTTTGAACCCCATCCAAGTAATCAGGCTATTTGTTTTGATTGAAGTAAAATGACATAACCTCATATTCCTTCTTCCACTCCTTTCCAAATACTTATGAAGTCTTATGGTAAGAATGTGCGTTGCACAAATGTAGATGAAGGTGCTTCTATCAATGTTTTATCTTCGACTGCTTGGCAAGATTTGGGTTCCCCTGAGCTTGTGCTTCTTACACAAAATTTGTTAGATTTTAACAGAACCATTAGTGAACCTTTAAGGATCCTTATTAAGTTACCTATTACCTTGGAAGGTAAAATTGTCTGTATTGATTTTATGGTAGTCCAAGGTCCCTTAGATTTCAATGTGCTCCTTGGGCGAGACTATGTCTATGCCATTAAATTTGTCATATCGACACTCTTTCGCGTGATGTCCTTCCCTCACAATGGAAACATTGTGACGGTTGATCAACTTTCATACATTGATCTTTCTTCGACTACCAGTCATCTAACATCCCTAAATTTTCCTTATATGGAATTGGTGCCTATCCCATCACAGGTTAATTATGTGGCAATCTGTCCCATTTTTTCAGTTACCGATGCAAGCGAGCCTCTCACTATCTACTCGACTTCTTTCGACTTAGATCTGGTTGTTGGGTTGTGTTATATTCTTTCCATGTAGTTAATATGGGGTTTGAAGGGCACCCATAACCCCACTTTATGGGGTCCAGGGCAGTGCCCCAGAAAATCTTGGTTTTGGACCCTATGTTAGGTTAGGCGAACCCACCTATGGTTTTGTGCAGGATTTTCGCACATGTTTTTTTGGACACAATGGTTTTCTGTCCTTGGTATTGGACGTGATGGTTTTCGGTCCATGGTATTGGATGCTTCAGCATGTATAAATATGTATTGTAACATTGAAAGAAACATAACGAAAAATCAAGTTGGTAGTCCCGGTTTTGGAATCCAGGGGAAAATATCTGTGTATATGTGTTTTATGTGTTATGATCTCACATTGTTTATTTTCTATGTTTTATAATTCGTATGCAGGTAATTTCTGTACAGGGCTAAAACCTACATTTAGTATCAGAGCAGTTTTGGCTTCAAGGGGACGCCTTTGTCGCTGAGGGGTTTCGCTCGGGCCTGTGGTAAACCTTGTACAGTCGGAGATCTGCAAGATCGATTCTAGTGGTGGAAGAAGATGGCAAGCAATGGAAAGATAGAGATCGAGAAATTTAATGGTCAGAGTTTTGAGTTGTGGAAACTCAAGATGGAGGATCTGTTGGTGGATAAAGATCAATGGATCGCGGTAGATCTAGGTACTAAACCAACGAGAGTGAACGATGAAGAATGGAAGAAGTTGGATTGGAAGGCAAAGAGCACAATATGATTGTGTGTCTCAGATTCAGTATTGCTGAATGTATTAGGGGAAGCTACGGAAAAGGCTTTGTGGGACAAGTTAGGGACTTTGTACCAATTTAAGTCTCTAGTGAATAAACTGTTCCTGCAGAAAAAGCTGTATAACCTGAGGATGAAAGATGGAGACTTGGTGACAGAGCATCTGAATGCGTTTAATACTATGGTTAGTCAGTTATCATCTGTTGATATTAAAATTTCAGATGAAGATAAGTGCATCAGTTTGTTGTGTTCTCTACCAGATTCGTGGGATAGTCTGGTTATTGCAATAGGTAGCAATGCAACTGCTTTGAAGTTTGATGAAATAGTCTCAGCCTTGCTGACGGAGGAGATGAGACGGAAAAATATGGAGAGCCAGAATGGTGATGCCTTGTCTGTACGAGGACGGTCCTAGAATAGAAACAAAAATAAGTCATCGAGTGGGAGATCTAAATCTAGAGGGAGATATAAATCTCTAGGAAAACTTGTAAAGGTGGTGTGCTGGAAATGTGGAAAGGAAGGGCACTTCAAAAGGGACTGTAAATCTAAAGCTCCTAGTAAAGGAAAGGGATCTAATGATGCTCCTTATATAGAGGCAAAAACCACCTCAGATGAAGGTGGGGATGTGTACTTGGCTTCTTCAAGTACACATGTAGATCATGAGGCATGGTTGATTGACTCAGGTGCATCCTTTCACTTCACTCCCCATAGAGAGTGGTTCTGCGAGTATGAGAAATATGATGGTGGTGATGTCTTCTTAGGAGATGAAGGAAGGCTAGAATCATTGGTCCCAGAAAAGTAAAGTTGAAGTTGCAAGGTGGAAGGGTTAGAACATTTCCGCGTGTTCTACATATTCCTGCATTAGCCAGAAATCTGATTTCTGTAAGCAAGTTGTGTGATGCAGGTGTAAAAATAGTTTTCGAGAAGGATACCTGCAAGATGGTTCGAGGAGCATTGGTATTGATGCAGGGAGTTCGGATTGGAACTCTGTAAAAGCTGCAAGGTAGCACTGTTATTGATGGGTGCAATAGTTTTGTGGTTCCTGAAAGTGGAGCAGAAAATCTAGTGGTCTCTGGAGAGAAGACCATGTTTTGGCATCAAAGGCTTGGACATATTGGAGAAAAGGGCCATTGGATACTTCATGGTAAAGGTATGGTAGAAGGTACGAGTAATAGCTCTTTGGATTTTGATTTCTGTGAAAATTATGTATATGGGAAGTAGAATCGTGTGAGTTTCCCCTCTGGTAGTAAGAGGGCGAAAAAAATATTAGAACTTGTCCATAGTGATGTGTTTGGACCTGTGAAGGTTCCATCACTCGGTAAGTCTATGTACTATGCATCATTTATAGATGACTTCTCAAGGAATACATGGATATATTTCCTTAAGAAGAAACCTGAAGTCTTTGACAGGTTTAAAGAATTTAAGGCTCTGGTGGAAAACCAGGCAAAGAAGAAGATAAAGGTGTTGAGGACAGATAATGGTGGAGAGTTTTACAGTAAGGAATTTGAAGAATTATGTAAGAAGTGTGGTATTATAGCACGATAGAAGACTACTCCATATACACCTTAGCAAAATGGAGTTGCAGAAAGAATGAATAAGACGTTGATGGAAAGGGCAAGAAGCATGCTCAGTGGTGTCGGGTTAGGACAGGAATTTTTGGCAGAGGCGGTGGATACTGCATGTTACCTGGTCAAAAGTCACCTTCATCAGCTTGTAGGATAAGACTCCACAAGAAGTATGGACTGGTAAGAAACCCTCTCTTTCACATCTGAGGGTATTTGGATGTGATGCCATATGTACATGTTCCAAAGGAGAAACGAACCAAGTTGGATAGTAAATCTGAAAAGTGCATCTTTATTGGGTATAAGGATGGTTTAAAGGGTTATAAGCTTTGGAACCCAGTCACACGGAAGGTTGTGTATAGCCAAGATGTGGTGTTCAGAGAGGTGAAAGATGTTATTAAACATGAAGTCCAACGAAAGGAACCTAAGAAGATAGAGTTTGAGCTAAAGGAGGAAGAATCAAACTCTACACCAGAGGAGGAATCAGAAGATGAAGAGCCACAAACTCCGGCTGTGAGAAGATTAATTCAAGAAAGAAGGCAGCCTGAAAGGTATAGTCCATCTACTTTCTATTCAAATTTTACTTTATCTATTACTGACAATGATCCCAGAACTGTGAAGGAAGCAGTAGATTCAGGGGATGGAAAACTCTGGAAAGAGGCCATGGTTGATGAAATGGCATCTTTGCACAAAAATGTGGATTGGGATCTGGTGGAGTTGCTGGCTGGAAGGAAACCCATTGGCAGCAAAAGGGTGTTCAAAAAGAAGACAAATGTAGAAGGAAAAGTGGAGAAATACAAAGCTCGGTTGGTAGCAAAGGTTATTCCCAGGTGCTTTATCCTGTTGCCAAGGTAACTTCTATTAGATTACTTTTATCTGTTGCTGCTACTTTTGATTTTGAGGTAGAACAGATAGATGTGAAGATAACATTTCTTCATGGGGATTTGGAAGAGAAAATCTACATGAAGCAACCTGAAGGCTTTGTAGTGAAGGGTAAGAAATAACTGCTGTGCAATTTAAAGAAGTCTCTGTATGGTTTAAAACAGTCACCAAGGATGTGGTATCAGAAATTTGGTACATTTATAAAAGGACTTGGCTTCACCAAAAGCAAAGCATATCACTATGGTGTATTTTAAATTAATTGGTGACCGTGTTATTTATCTAGTATTGTATGCGGATGATATGTTGCTGGTTGGAAATGAAAAAGAAACTATCTAGGATTTGAAGACCCAATTGTCCTCCAAATTCGACATGAAAGATCTTAGTGCTGCAAACTATATTTTGGGCATGGAAATTAAAAGAGATCGAGCAAAGAGGAAGCTTTGGTCAAACCAGAGGAAGTATGTCGAGACAATACTACAGAGGTTTAATATGCAGGATAGTAAACTGGTGAAGGTTCCTATTCTTGTAGGTGTGAGGTTATCTACTGAACAATGTCCCAAGACACAAGAAGAGGAAGAGGACATGTCCCATGTTCCATATGCAAGTGTAGTTGGTAGCATGATGTATGCAATGATCTATACTAGACCAGACATTGCACATGCAATTGGAGTATTGAGCAAGTTTATGTCAAAACCAGGAAAGGAGCATTGGACAACAGTGAAGCGGATTTTCAGGTATTTGCGTGGCACTAGTGATTATGGTCTGTGCTACCAAGGAAGACCAAGATTGGACAGAGTGTTGGATATTCATGGCTTTTTTGATGCTGACTAGGCTGGAGATCTGGATCAGAGAAGATCTACAAGTGGGTATGTGTTTAACCTATTTGGAGGTGCAGTCAGTTGGATGAGTAAGAAACAATATGTATTGGCACTATCAACTATAGAGGCAGAATACATGGCAGCCACTCATGCAAGCAAGGAAGTAGTTTGGTTGTTCAAGTATGGGGTTAGTACAGGAAGCTATAAGGATAGACTGTGATTGCCAAAGTGCAATTTTCTTGGCAAAGAACCCTGCATATCATTCAAAGAGAAAGCACTTTGATGTTCAGTATCACTTTGTGAGGGATATGATAGAAGAAAAAAAGGTTTTGTTGGTAAAGGTGGACACTTTGAAGAATACTACAGATGCATTGACAAAATCTGTCAGCTCTAAGAAGTTCTCTTGGTGTAGAGAGACAATGGGCATTTTAGGGCTGGGAAAATGACGAAGCTCTCTTGTGGCCCCTTGTGGAAAGAAAACAAGAAGTGGGAGAATGTTGGGTTGTGTTATATTATTTCTACATAGTTAACAGGGGGTTTGAAGGGCACCCATAACCCCACTTTATGGGGTCCGAGGCAACACCCTGGAAAATTTTGGTTTTGGACCCTATGTTAGGTTTGGCGGACCCACCTATGGTTTTGTGCACAATTTTCGCACATGTTTTTTTTGGACGTGATGGTTTTCGCTCCATGGTATTGGACGAAATGGTTTTTGGTCCATGGTATTGGATGTTGCGACATGTATAAATATGTATTGTAACATTGAAAGGAACATAGTGAAAATCAAGCTGGTAGTCCTGGTTTTGGGATCCAGGGGAAAATCTCTGTGTATATGTGTTTTATGTGTTATGATCTCGCATTGTTTATTTCTGTGTTTTAAAATTCTTATGTAGGTAATTTCTATACAAGGTTAAAACCTACACTGGTAACTGACATGGTCAAAATTTCAATGGGGAGGTTTGAATATGATTTTATTATCACTATTGATCCCCTTGACATGTGTTCCTTCCAGAGAATTGTTCTTCCATATAATGAAGACTTTTTGGAATCCATGATCAAGGGGTGTCCCTTGACATGTGTTTCTTCCATATGGAAGCCATGAACAAGTTATGTGAGGCTGTGTCTGTTACTGTGTCAACCTCGTTAAAAATGAAACAGGTTTTTTAATAGCACAGTTACTTTTGTTTCAAGCTTGCATAATCATCAACCATTGAGGATAGTTCTTTTACTGTGTCAACCTTGTTGAAAAATGAAATAGGTTTTTTAATAGCATAGTTATTTTTGTTTCAAGCTTGCATAAACATGAAACAACCATTGAGGATAGTTCTTTTACTATGTCAACCTCGTTAAAAATGAAACAACTATTTTTGAGGATAGTTCTTTTACTGTGTCAACCTCATTAAAAAATGAAACAACTCTTTATGAGCATAGTTCTTTTCATGTGTCAATATTGTTAAAAAATGAAACAAATCCTCCCCTAATTGAGTAGAGTTTTTCATCTGATCTTGTAAATGAACCTTCATTTCGTCCACCTATTAGTAACTAGTGGTCTACTTAGGTGAATGAAATGAAGTTTGGGGGGGCATTTTCCCTTGCAATAATTATGCTAGGGGCATGAAAACCACTTTCAAGCATAGTTTTCTCTGTATCAAGCTTGTGTAAAAATGAAACCACCCTCAAGCATAGTTTTTCTTTGCTTCAAGCTTGTGTTAAATTGAAACCTACCTCGAGTCTATTTTGGTTATTATATTGAAGACGCATTAAACTCATGAAAATACCAAGCTTCTTTTGCTATATTTTCATGCTCGTAAAACGTACATGAAAATGTCGAGTTCTTTCCATATTTTCCTGCTCATTAATTAAAATTGAAAGTTGGCGATTTGAGTATATTTTTATCACTTTTTTGAACTCGTTAAAACTTATGAAAAAGATAAAAATAGAGTCCTCTTTTAACCCCTTTGTATACTCTCAAACATGAAAAGATTTCCAAGCACTTGATTGTTCGAACTCATAAAAGTAAATGAACAACTGTCCTTTTAGTATAAGTTTACCCATTTTACTGACGGAACCAGACTATTTACAAAAAATGTATACATTAACTAATTATGGTCAATAGAGTTCTCTCTTGCACTATTTTATCCTTTTTCGGGCTTGAGGGACTAAATTTACGAAAAAGAACTGTGTGGAGTTTACTTATGTTTTTCTCCTGACTCCCTAAAACTGAAAAATATCGAGCTTTACCTTCTCCGGGCTCGTTAAAATTTAATGGTAAAAGAATTGAATGAGTTTTCTTTTTGTGTTTATTCCAAACTCTTTAAACATGAAAACGACAATGAGTTACCCCTTTATTGGACTCATTAAAAAATAAACAGTACATGACCCGTTGGGCATGACGAGACCGAACCACTCCTTCTTAAGGTTTGTTAAAAATACTTCGAAGGACTCATCCAAAGGATGAGCTTATCGGACAATCATATGTTATCCTCTTCAAGCTTGTAAAAAATAATGAGTTACTTTCCAGTAATGGTGGGGGGAAATTGAGAAGAAAAGTTTGTTTCTTGTATTTCAGGCAGTATGTCACTCTTGATTCTCACTGAAAATCTTCAATTGGTTTTGGGTATTATCGTTGAGTCAAATGCTTCTAAGTCATTTTTTCGTGTAACCAATATGTTCAAGAGAAGTCTAAATCTAAGTTAAAATTACCTTGCAATTTGTAGCCTTCAATCGCATCGTCCATCCCTGAGTCATTCCTTGCAAACTATTCTTCAAAACTTGACATGAATTTCATGTTGTAGGCCCTCTTATGGTGGATCTCTTCTACCGAATTCAACTCATTGTCTAGGAAGTTGATCTAGAAACCTTCGGTACCTTGATTCTTGCATGCCTTAATAGCAGGTTTCTCACCTTCGATGACAGGTTCTCATCATTGGCCTTCAATCGAATGATTCTATGAGTGTTTGACTGCAAATCGTCTTCCACACTCTATAGATTGTACTGGGAGTACCTTGAGGACCATTTTCATTAATGGTGGTTTCTCTCACACTTGTTAACGGTTCACATCATTGATCGATAATCAAGTGGTTTCTGCCATGTTTGACTTCAAGACATTTACTCGCATGGTTAGATTCCTTCTATGGATCAAGAGATGGAGATAAAGATCCTAGATCTAGTTTCATCCATCCAGGTCATGAGGAGTTTTGTATTCTTGATTATACATAGAGTTTTATGTTTGATGGTTGCATCCATCCTATATCTACTTTGACATGATGTATATACATACTGTGTTTTGAGACTTTTATGTTTTGAGTATGGTAATTCCTACCTCAGTGATGATTATTATATTGCATTATAATCGTTGATTGATTGTTGCAGGTTTCCAACCATGATCTCTGATCCAATCCTTGATATGATAAAGTACTTCAATCCTCAACTTTTCTGACTTCGCACTTTAGGGAGCAATCTGTTACACTTGATTTTGTCACCATTACAAATGATCATAAAATTGGGTCTCTCGCCATCCATCCAAGTTCCATGAAGCACTCCCTTGCAAGTCAACAACTTATATACCTTGAATAAAGAAACATTTTTGGATCTCATGGTACAAAAACCTGTTTTTTAGAATTTGCATAGTTTTTCTGAGCATATGTAGTTTCTTCCACTATAAACTATGCAAATCTGTGCATTGTCTTCCATTATGAAGTGCACACATGAGTCAATAAAAATTAAAAAAAAAAAGTGAGATCTAGAAGCATTGTTGGGCGAATCATTCCCGACAAAAATCCTTGAACTCATGTTTATTCAAGCCTAACCTCATTTTTTATGGAACTAATCCTAATTCTACAAGGAGCCCTCATTCCTCTTTTAGTGGATCTCATCCTTGGACTAAGGATCTCAAACTACTTCCTTTTGGCCTATTAATCCATCCATAGGTGGGGGAGTTAGGGGAGGTTGCTGGGAATAAGTTTATGTTGAAGCAATTAGGTTAGAGAGCTTATCACCCTTGGAGAGGATTGTGATCAATGGAAGGAGCTTCACAACATCAAGGCACACATTTTGTATCTCTTTTATGTTTATGAAATTAACAAAACAAGTGTTTCTTCTCACTGCATTGTTTAATGGATTAATTGACGAATTTAATGGATGGTTTATGTTATTTCTATTTTTCCATTGGAATTATGTTTATTACTAGTCTCCTTGATCACTAGTTTGAATTATTGAATCATTTATGTTGCATATGCCTTTGATCCTTTGTTGTTTCCATGTGTGCAAGTCTGGATTTAAGCATGGAGGAGCTACACTGAAGCAAAAAGGGGGATCTTCATCAATCATGTTGTAATAAGGTATGAATTTTATTTTCTCACCTTGTTAGCTTATGATTCAAGAAAATATAGATTCAGGGAAGGAATTAGCTTGATTGTTTGTTTGTTACTAGAGTTCTTTGAAACCTAGGGATATTACTTATGTCCGCACTTGCAATTTGTCCTCATAACATTATCTAATCTTTTGTGGGAAGAGTTGTCGGTGCCTCTGGATATTTTTTTAGTCCACTCATGAATGTTGTTAATGGTCATGGTAGCTTTTTTTAGCATGCCTATCTTCTCCTATGTATTAGTCTATATGGCATGGAAAGGAGACATGGTATGATATAGCTTCAACATCTCCTCATAGAACATGACCATGGCTTCCTCCATAGTCTCTACTTCCTCCTTAATTGACACTTGTAACTCCTTCATGCTTAAGTGAGCTAGGGGTAGGGCTTTATTCTCCTCTTTTAGCCTCCTCATGTCTTCTTCTGCTTTGGAAACTATTTGTTCAGAGGCGTAGATTTTTCCCTGGAGCTCTACAATTTTCTTACTCATCCTTCCCACATTCAGCTCAGTTGAAGCCACGAAGGTAGTTCCGGACGAAGTGATCATCTTGGGATTTATTGCAGTATATAGGATGATTTTCTTCTCTGTGGTCACAGACAGTGGCTCTGCAGGGTTCCTGGCATAATACTTCCTTCTTTCCTGTATAATGTTACAATTAACCTGGTAAAAAATAATCTTAGTGAGGTCCACCACCTCTTCCTCTGCCTCATTTGGAATGCCCAATTATTTGAGGGGAAGATGTCCTCTAATGATGGGGATGGATGGAGGAATCCCAACCTGCACATTAGAATATTGGTGTTGTTGCTGATGTTGGAGATCAAGCTTAACTTTCTTATTGATCTCTTCTTGGTGTCTCTTTATCTCCTCTTCTTCCTACTTTCTCTTTTCTTCTTCGATTTTCCTCCTTTTTTATTCTTTTATTCTTTGCTTCTCTCTCTCTACCTTCTCCTGCTTCCTCTAGAGTTCTTCCTCCTACTTGTGTTTCCTCTCACAGTATTCCTTTTCTTGCATTTTGTTTTCTTCTTCTTCTTATCGCTTCTTATTTTCCATCTCTTGGGTCCTTCACTCCTCTTCTTTCATTTTCAATTGTTCTTCCTCTTACTGCTTTCTTTTCCTTTCCTCTTCCTGTTGCTATTGTTGGATATCCTCAGGATGTTGGTCCCCTAACTTCTGCGAATGCTTGAGCTCTTATTCCTTCTTCCTCCTTATTTTTTTCTTCTGCCTAGATAGGGTGGCATTTCTCTCTTCCAAAGTTTCATTGTCTTCATCTTCCTCTTGCTCATTTGAAGGGTCTTCTGGTTCATCACCTTTGTGCGTTTTTTTCCCTCATGTCTTTTGGCTCCTTTTTTCTTTTGATCGAGATTGACCTAGCTTGTAGGCTCATGATCTCTTGTGATTGCTCGTTTGTTCGTCCTCCTTATCCTCTTGCTCGCTTGGCCAAACTTCCCAGGTAGCATTGTACCAATTCCTGACCTTGTCCTCGTGACAATGTTTGTTGTGCGGGTATGACCAGTTGAATCCTTTATTCTTGTAGTGTGCTAGAACCACTCGTTTTGGATCATACCTATGATGAATTATATTGAAAAAATAAAATCCTTTCATCTGCTTAGTGGTGGGCTCCAGTATTGCAGCAATAATGTTGCAACTCCTGGGACTCCCTTCTTTACTTTTATCAACCCAGTTGTTCGTAACAAACTTGGAAGCAACGGTGCTGTATGCACAAGTACAAGCTCCTATCACCTGGTCAGCTGGCACAAGTCCGCTAGGGGCTTTAGCCAACTTCTATAAGTTCTCAAAAGAAGCTTTTAAATGATGGATGAAAGCTAACTCAAAGGGAGTTAATCTACTTTCGAAAAGAAACTGAAATCCAAAGAGAAATGCAAACCCTAGCAAACCCTAATTCTACCAGCTAGTTCTACTGATGCAAAAATGAGAATGCAAACTACTGAATGAGATGCCATTGACTTCAAAAAGGGAAAATGCATATGTCTTAGACTACTTTTGTCCTAGAAAGTATCTTTTTGTATTTTTTGATTAAGTGTCGATTTTCACATGCATATGCTTGAACTGTGCTTCATTGTGCATCAGTGGATCAAGGAAGAGGGATCCTTGGAAATGGTTGGAGAGGCTCATAGGGGGTCTAAGGAGTCCCTAACACTCTTCCCCAGAGTCTCACAAGGTTTGACTATCAGGAAACCTCACTTGTGAGCTTCTATAAGAAGTCTGCAGGGGTTCTACAGGAAACTTCAGAATTTCTACAGGAAACTTCAGAATTTCTACAGGATGTTTGGAAGTCAGTTTTTAGGAGGTGGATGAGTGAGGGAAGGTGCATGGATGGATCTAGAGGTAGAATAGGGGTCTAAAAATGGCCTAAGGATTGGTGGGTGGATCAGTGGAGAGGTGTAGAAGGCTGACTTGGCTTGAAGACGACTAAGGCAATGATGAGCAAGGAGGTAAGGTTTCGTAGACACAAAGGATAGATGGGGAAAAGGGAAGCTTAGCTACGAGATAGAACATGAGGCTTAGATGATGCTTTGGGAGGATGGATGAAGGAAGAAGATGCCCTGCATGGTGGGCCTTGATCAAATCAACAAAGACCTGCAAATGATCAAATCCTAAACTAGTCTATTCTATCCATCAATCAACATAAATGAGCAGAAACTTTATTTGGGAAGAAAACCTTGTACACCATCTATGTAAAGAAACATTTCAGATGTCCAAACCCACGACCAATCTCTGCAAATAAAACAAGCACACTAAAAGATTGCATAAACAAGCAAACTAGTGTTTTTGTGAGGCAACACTGTTTGCTCAATTTCAACCCCAAATCCAATAAGGCCGAGGTGAAACCAGGAGTGTGGTTGTCTCTTTTCCTTGGAGATCTTGCTGTTATTATCCTACCAAAACATCTAAACCAAAGTCATTCATAAACAATGATCTATTCCAGCAACATAACGAAATCTACTTAACAGCAATGTGTTCAAATGCATAAAGGAAAAAAATAGTAATACGTAAAGGAAAAGCAATAATACAAAAAGGAGGTCCTAGGCTCTCAGGTTAGGCCCAACCCTGAGAGCTTTGGCTCCTATGAAAAACTCAGATTTGATAGGAAACCAAACTGCTTCTCATTATCCAAAAAGAATCATAACAGTCATGCCAAAAATGGCTACAAAGGAACAAAATAAAGCTGCAGCATTGAGGTGCAAAGTAAACAATAGTTTCAAAAGTCTTTTTACGAAGGCTGAGGCCTCAACATTTATAGATCACGAGGGACCTAGCTGGCCTCCTCAATCTGTGGAACTCGGATGTCAAACTGTGAGTCAAACAGTCCCTTTCTAAATGCTGATTGGCTGCCTTCTAGATTCGGTTTGGTGGTCTTTGGAGTTCGGAGTTGGAGGTGAAGATCCCGAGGAAGGGTCATTGAATGTCGTAGGCACCCCTATTTCAAGTCCTCACTTCAGGCTTGGCTGCCTTATAGTTCATGATTGCTTTGGCTTTGCTCTAATATATGTCAAAAACCTGAAATAGACCCGTGTTAACCACCTAGGAAAAGTAACTTCCCTTATTCATACCAAAGACACAAACATACTAAAAATAATGCATAAACTATAGAAAATGATGGATTTGAACAAGGACTGAACAAGGAAAGTTAGGCCAAATGAGCTCAAATTGTTACCAATTTTGGGGCTCATCATCACCCCCTGCTAAAAGGGTTGCTCATCCTTGAGCAACTAGTCCAGCTCCTCGTCTTTCATTGCTTTGATGGCCACTCTCACATCCCAGGCTTCTAAAGTAGTGTCCTCCACACTGTCATGAAATCCGGCCTTCCTCTCCACTTCTTCCCATTGCTTATGCTCCTCCTCTTCTGAGCCTCCCTCTAATAATCCCAAAAGCAAGGGAAGACTTAGCTTGAGGCCTATCCAACTGGCTTGGAGGTTCTGCATAGACTTCTTGTAGAGAGGTACCCATGCCAAATCCTCCCTCATCCGAGTTGGAGTGTGATATTCTCGAATTTTGAGGTCGTGGGACAATGTGTTCCACCTACGGGTGCAAGCATGAACACAATTGTCCCCAAGTAACCTCTCCATATCCTCAAAGTGTGCTTTGGCCTGGGCCTGACGATCCATGTAATCTAATAATCCCTGAGAATTGGTTGCTAGGTGCTGGTGAGCGGATATCAGTGCTGTGGGGTCCCTTGGCTCTGCTCTAATCAGCAGTGGTTCATGTAACTCCCGGTCCATGACATTCCTGACCTCAGCTGCTCTCTTCTCTTCGTGGTTTAACCATGAGGTCATTTCCATCAGTTGAATGTCCCCTACTGCTGTGTTGGGGTCCCACGAAGTGATGTTTGGAAGGGCCAAGTTATGGAGGTAAAACTCTGAGAGCTTGGCCTTATCTTCCGAGGATCTGGTGTTACATAAATCTGTGAACTGCTGGGGGTTTTGGATGTGAGAGATACCCCTCTGTGCTAATGTATTGATTTGGAACTGCAGCCACTGGTCCCTTAGGTACAGGCCATAAGATTTTGCCGACTGCCTACATTGCAGTGCTTCCATTGCCCAACTAGCCATGCAGGCCAGTTGTGCCTCCTTTTCTTGCACCTATTGCCTTAGTGATTGTATCTCAATATCTGCCTGTAGTCCCGTTTCTTGTAGCTGCTGGTTGAACTCCTCAATATCAGCTTGCATCTCTTCTTTCCCTTGAGGCTCTGCTGAGGGATCCTTGGCTGTCATGCCCTTTTCTTTCCCTTGTTCCTGCAGCTGGAGCTGCTATCTAAGCAGCTCATTTTCTTATCTCAACTTGGCTTGCTGGGAACTTTCCACATGCCTTACTCTTGCCAGCTCCCTTTGTGCTTCCTTGAGCCTTTCCTCTATAGGCCCAATATCCACTACTCCCTTAGATTTAGCTATCCTCATCCACGTGTGGGTTCGTACCCGTTCTTCTTCTAGTGCTAAAAACAGTGGCACTGTAAACTTTTGGGGAATAATTATGCCTGCTTCCAAAAGGTTATAATAAGAGCCCAAGTTGGGCTGTGGGCTTGTTTCCATGATAACATCAGGTTTCTCCTCCTTTGGTGGTGACTTGGCTGCTCCCTCCTCCTCTTGTGGTGACTCAACTACCTTCTCCTCCATCTGCTCAGTTTCCTTCAGCCTAGCCAAAGTTTCCTGTAGAATAGCCTCAGCATCCTGTAGAGAGGCTTGTGAGCTCATTTTCTCCACTCTGTCCTTCCATGAAGATGTTTTTGGGCTCCCCCTCTCATAATTAATGGAGGCTTTGGAGGGGGATTTATCCCTTGGCGTGGTAGGGGTATCCACAATAGTGATTGGTTCTTTGGATGGAGGCTGGGGTCTGCCAGTCTTAATTCTCACACTCCTTCTTGCTTTGAAATACAGAGGAGTCTCCCTTTTTCATTTTTCTTTTGGCTTGGGAGGAGTACTTAGGGCGGCCAGCACAGCTGCTGCCTCCCTAGCTAGGATTTCAACTGATTTCTCCTTATGTTGTCCTCCTTTCGGACTTCCTGTAGAAAGTCCTGTAGCGGTTTCTTTCTGGCTTCCTCTAGAAGCCATTTTCAATTTTCCTGTAGAAAGACCTTGTTGTTTTCCTAAAGGAATTCTCTGCTGCTTCCCTGTAGGACCACTCTGCTGCTTCCCTATAGGAGCACTTTGTTGCTTTCCTGTAGGAGTACTCTGTTGTTTTCCTGTAGGAGTACCCTGCTGCTTTCCTATAGGAGTACCCTGCTGCTTGTCTGTAGGAATCGAGGGCACATTTTTAGCCTGCTTGGCCGAGGGAACTTTTTCTTTCATCTTGGCCGAGGTAGCCTTAGGGGTGCCCTTACTGTACTGGACTTTCCCAGTCCGTTCTGCCCTGCTCTGTAGTCGTTTTTCTCTGGGCGTTGGGGCAATCCCACCATCCCCTGTTTTGGCAGCTTGCTTTGCTGCTAGTGTTCCTTTTTGCTCCTTCTTGGGTGCTTTTCCATGGGTGTCCTGTCTTTTGGTCTTCTTCTCGGCCTGAGTAGGCTCCTTCTCTTCACTGCTGGAGGAAGTGAGCTCCTCAGCTAAGACTCGGATGTCATCATCCTTTGACATATTTCGGAAAATCTCCCATGAGAGAGGGACAGTGAAAGTTTGGAGTGCATCTTCCATGAGGAGCTTTATAAGCCTATGATGTGCTAGCTGGTCCGGTGTCCCTTCTCTGAGTTTGGTGGCACATTCAGCCATGGACTGCAAAAGGAAGTATGGAATGCTCAATTTCTGCTCCGAGGGGAGGTCCATGTGGTGTCTGAGTTCTGTGAGCAGCCGAAAATGATAACCATATATGATACTAAACCACCCCTCGCACATGATATACTTCATAATTTGGAGGCTGACTTCACTCCATAACGGCTATAGGCTAGTCCTCCGCACTCTGTTTTTATCCTCTGAGAATTGTTCTGCAGGCAAGAAGAATTCTTCCTTATCCTTCTTACCCAGCTTCCTTTCCTCCTTATCCCACGGGATTCCCATTGGAAGATCAGTCACCCTGCTGATGAGTTGTGGTGTGAGTCTGAGGGTCAGTCCCCTGAAATTGACAACGGCCAATGTTTTTGACTTCGGCTCCAGGAACCGAAGGAATTCTTCTGTAATTTCATCGTCGTGCCCCTGGAGCTTGTCACAAAATGACATCCATTGTGCACGGGAGAAGAGTTCTACCACCTCCGGGGTTTCCCGTAACTTCTTTGAGTCTGACGGTTCCTTTCGAATGAACCCACCTGACATGGTGAAATTATGTGTTTGCATTCTCAGACTGAGAATTCTAGGTGGATTCTTTCCTTAGAGCGGAAATTTTTTTTTTGGTCGATTAACCTGCTGAATTTGCCTGCTCAGATGTACAGAAGGAGGATTTCGAGAATTTCACTCAGAGCGCAAAGCTACGTCTCCGTTATACACTCAGTGGCATAAAATTTACGATTTTGACAGTGTTTCGGCAGGGTATCACCCTTTACAGGAAGGAGTTTTCATTCATGCGTGAAGAAAGTTGCTCATGCAGATGACTACGACGATTTTAGCAGCGATGCATATATAAAACTAGACAGAATTTCACTTGAATTTTTCTACCCCTTTTCTACGTCGATTGCACCACCTTTGAAAAAAAAATTCTTTGCATGGGGAGGTTAAATTCTGCCTACCTCTGAAATTCACCACCCTCGACATGAACAGTCTACATTGCTTTGGATGTCGCGTTTCCTGTAGTGCAGTTTCCTGTAGAAGTCTGCTCTCGGCTTCCGAAGGAGTTTACGGCAGCGCAGGACCAGTCTGAGCGGCAGCAGGATGCTTGAACAGGTAGAAAACTTCGGTTAACCACTTGCAGAGGAAGAGGACGCACATTCGGCTGGGAAACAGTTGTTTCATAAATGACTGCAGTGCATTCATAAGTGTCAACCGGCCGATTTCGAATTGCTGTGGAATTCATGGCGCGAGGTTGAGCTGTCCCTGATGGTCCGTTGGCCGACGTCACCGCAATCATATCCCAGCGTGTCCCTGACCGCCGAATTCTCTCCGCTGGAGTACCGCCGCCAATCTTGTCATACCTCCGCTTCTTCCCGACTGGACATTTCCCATGTGCCAATCATCCACCCTTTCGGCATAATTGATCCAGTTCGGATCCTACGAGGTCGCTTGACGGGCTGTGGTGGCCAGTTGAGCGGAAACCAGCCTTGTTCAATCCACTCATTTTCAAAGTTGTGCACATTCAGAGTATAGTTTATGCAATGGGACGAAATAAGGTTAGTTACTTACCTGTGCGGTCATGGACGTGGCTTTTTCCAGGTTTCAAGACGAAGGATGTCAGATCTGTATGTTGCTGCTTCGTGGTCAGGTGCTGGAGCTTCCCTGCATTGGCTGCTGCTGGCTGGGAGTCTTGGAGACCTGCTCCTCTGGTGGCGAACATGGCATGCACCGATCCTGTGAGCTGCTGGTGTCTTCGTGGCAGGTACTCCAGCTGGATCAGCTACTACAGGATTCCTGTAGGACATCCTGTAGCTGTTTCTCCTCCTGGGGTGCATGCTGACATAATTCGAGTCTTATTGCATAGGTGAAAGGTCTTGAGGTCGCCTAACAGGTGAGCGCTCGAGCCTCAGGAGACCTTGTTTCTGAGATTGAAAAGAAACACAATTTTTCTTATTTGAGAAACAGAGTTCTCGTTGCATGTGCAGGTATGCTTGCTCAGATTGGAGTGGTGGTAGTGAAAAGAGGTGGAGCAAGTGGGGGGTGACAGAAAATGGTGGTTTCATGCCCCCTCGGTCGACTTAAAGCTCCAAATATTTCCTCGTAGTTGATTCTGGCCCACTCAAACGTTCTACAGGAAGTTTCCTGTAGAAATACAGAACTTCCTGTAGAAAGTCCTGTAGCTTCTTGTAGAAGGCCAAACCATGATCTGATTGTGCCCAAACTCTGCAAAAATGAGTGTTTATGGTGGATGTGCATGAGAGGCTATCTGGTAGCTTGATAGGAACCCTTGTATTTGAGTTGACAGTCCTCCTTTTGTGCACTGTATACCTGCAAAACTTTCAAAGATCAGCTAATTTTTTCTTGTTTCTCTTTTCCTTCTTTTTTTTTTGAGACAGCAGGGGCGCCTCAATGAGGTTTTCACCCCTACCGCCTACCTTGGGTGCCTTGAAAAGTTTTTCACCCAAGGATCTTTTATTCCCATTCTCTTTTTTTTTAGAGAGACAGCAGGAGCGCCTCAGTGAGGTTTTCACTCCTACTACATGCCTTGGGCGCCTCAGAAAGGTTTTCACCCAAGGATCTTTTTTTTTTTTTTTTTTTTTTTTTTAAGAATATGAAATGAAGCTCAGGGTGTGCCCAAAATAGAGGCAGAACCCTTCTCTATGACCAGCACTGATTTTTCCATAGTTTTGACGAACTCTTGCCTTAATAGAGGCTTCCTATAGATCTTGAGTCGATGCCCATTGACGAGCATGGGGATGGCTTCTTCATCAATAGTTCGGATAAGAACAAAGCCATTATCATTACACTTTTCTACTGCATATGGTCCTAGCCACCTCGTTCTCAGTTTCCCTTGAAATCCTTATGTCTGGAATCATATAGCAGCGCCCAATCTCCCGTCTGGAATTGTTTGTCATTGAGGTGACGGTCATGCCACACCTTCCTTTGAAGTTGAGTCACTTCTGAGTGGAGGAGGGCCTGCATTCGAAGTTCATCCGACCCATTCAGCTGCATTAACCTTTCTTGTTGAGCATGGCTGAGGTCTAGGTCCAGCTAAGCTGCCATCCTCAATGTGTTGTACTCAAACTTGATTGACAGCAAAGCTCTCTTTCCATAGACCAGCTCATAGGGTGTGAAACTGGTTGTGGTCTTCCAAGTGGTGTTGTAGGCCCAAGTGGCCTCAACCAGGCGATCTGCCCAATCCTTTCTGCTGCTGCTCACGTCAAGATCCCCTCTAATGCTCTGTTGGTGACTTCCACTTGCCCATTCGCTTGAGGATGATATGGGGTGGAAGTCCTATGCTTGATTCTGTGATGAGCAAGCAGATCTTCAATCAAATTGGAGGTGAACTGGCTTCCTTGATCGGTGACTATCTCTCTTGGGTAGCCAAATTTGTAGAAAATGTTTTCTCTTAAGAACTCGGACACCTTCTCTTCTGTTGCTTCTTTGATTGCTTTGGTCTTTTCCCACTTTGTCAGATAATCTGTGCACACAATGATGTAAGACTTTTGCCTTGAAGGAGGGTTGATAGGGCCCACAAAGTCCATACCCCACTTCTCAAATGGCTCAAGAGTCACCTGAGGTCGGAGAGGCATTTCATCCCTTGGGGTTGGTTTCCCCATCCTTTGGCATCGATCACATTGGCTGATATATCTTCTGACATCTGCATGAAGAGTGGGCCAATAGTAGCCTATCTGTAGAATCTTGAAGGTAGTCCTCTTGGCTGCAAAATGTCCTCCACAAGGTCCATCATGACAAGTTAGGAGGATGTCAAAGACTTCCTCCTCCCTTACACAACGCCTTAAGATCT
>APFE031357720.1:909-51619 GCA_000404065.3 Pinus taeda
GGGTCACTGTCTCCTTCTCTGACACACACTCCTTTCCACAGCTCATTGAAAATGAGGGTGTGTTGTACCATCCGGGACCAGTCAGGATAGTTCTCCTTGCCAGTGAGAACTATTCCTATCATAGAGATGATTGAATGCATTCTGTAAAAGGTTACTTCTGCTGATATAAAAAAACTTTTGCTGATATATTAATGCTTCTGATGGCGAAAAAAAAATTGCTCTTAAAAAACTTCTGCTGCTTTAAAAAATGATTTTGATATGGAGAAAAAAAAATCATTCAAAATTCTGCTACGCCATTATTGATCATACATATATCACCATATATATACATCTCTGCAAAAAATGTTTGAGCGCTTGCTGCCAATGTAATATATATATTGCTCCTAGAAAGGAAGGCAAAAAAATTATCCTCAATGTATAAATTAAAGTTTTCCAAAAAGCAATTATTTCTCTCTGACAGGCGCAATCACTGGGCACAACGTACATAGGGATTTGAAACAATCTGGGATGAGCTAGATTCAATCAACTCATATTTCTGAAAACACGCAGTATAATGCGTCCAATAGACTTCACAACGCCTTGTACAAGTTCTTAAAGCTGTAAATCACAACGCTTCAAACACTGGCTTCAAACTCACTATTCAACGCTTCAAACACTGGCTTCAAACTCACTATTCATTGCTTCAGCAACTATTCAACGCTCCAATATGCTACTTTAACACTCCAAAAAGCGGTCGGTTCAAAAAAGTTTGGAAAGCTCGGACAGGGAAGTAACTCTTCCAACCGATGGCTCTTAAAGGCCGGTGTTATGCCGTTCTTTGCACTTAAAGGCCGTTCTCTGCACTTAAAGCCGGTGTTACGCCCTTTGAACTCGAACCCCCGCCCTTTGGAATCCAATCAACCACACGCAATTCTCATTGCAGGTGTTACACAGAGCAGACGTTGAGGTATTGAGAGCAAAGGCAGAAGATATGGTAGCCAGGGAGGGAAAGGACGATTCCATTTTCTACAACTGATGTATTCAACTCAAAACCACAACGCAGGTATCGGAGACTACAGGAAGCTATTATTCGAATTGAAATGCTCCGACCTCCCTCCAGGAGTAGTTTGAATGACTTGCAGACCAAAAGGAGAATCAAACGAAAAAAACGAAGAGTTTCATGTAAGCGGAAGGGGACACTACGTTACCAGGCGTTTCAATTCAGGATACCTGGTTTTCACCCATGACAAAGCAACGGAACCATGTCAGGCTTCAACAGAATTTTGCACAGTACATTATGAGCAGCACTCGCGCTACTGCTATCAGCGCAACTCCTCCAACTAAGCCAACGATTATAATGGTAGTCTTCAGAAAAAGAGCCTTCACGCAGCATGCGTTTCATGCAGGTATGCAGCTTCAGGTGTGGGACAGAGGAGTAGAAGGCAGGGAGGACAGGAGTTACAAAGCAAGGTTAAAAATAGAATCTGGGACCTGTGCTCTGATACCATGTCAGGCCAGGAGTAACTCCAGAAAACTAATGCATTTATTCATTTAACCAGCTATCTAATATATAGCTGAATGTGATTGTTTAGTTCATCTTCTCGATGACTGTTCACATTCAGTTCCCCAATCACTGAGGATTAGGTGTCAACTTTTTTGAAGTACATTTTTCTCACAATATTTTATGGAAAATATATTGACTTTATCAAAGATTATTTTCCATGCCGAATTTGCACCCATCCGAGGGGAGGGGAGGCATGTAGTTTCGACCTCGATTGCTGCAAATTTTACATGTTAGATAGTCTTTGCCAAGATTCTTATCTTAAAAAAATGTTATTTAAAAAAAACAACAAGCATTCAATCTCAAGATTTTCAATCTCGATTGCTCTGTGACTATGCAAACTGTGGCTTTTCCGAGAAATTTATCCAAAAAATGAATGGTATTTACCAAATAAAACAACCATCCAATGCATCACACCATTGGTAATGTTCAATGTAAACTGTGCAACTCAAATTATTTCTATTTTAGTATTAGTTTAGATATCATCCACTCATAGCATCATACCATTGGTAATGTTCAATGTAAATTGCACAACTCAATTTATTTCAAATAAAGCAGAGAGAATTTACAACAATCATTTCTATTCCATCTGCTCCTATGTAAAATGAGAACCATCAATATTTCCACATCTCAGTGGCCAGAATAGCTACCTTACTATTCCAATTGTTACATTTATTTTTTTAAGGTTAGCAAAACATTATATATTACATATTTTCACATTGTTAAGCCATAAAATATTTAGAAACAAAATCCTCCTTTACAACCATTGATTGAACAAAAAAGATTTAGAAACATTGGCGGGAAATTTCCCATTCCAAAATACTGTATGAGACAATTTAATTAGGCCAAAATTACATAAATGCAAAAAAATTTATATTAATAAATTTCCATACTATGCATGAAATATTTTAACTCTTATGAATTGTAACCTTTTAGTTGGGTTAACATAAATGTTCAAGGAAATGGTCTAGCAAGATTATGCAATCAAATTGCTCAATATATTCACTAAAAAAAGTGGAGGGTAAAACCTAAACATAGATTTACTGATAAGGAGTAAAACCTAAACAACAAAATTCATGACCTTGTTGATAATGGTATGATGGTTGTGTGTTAGAATATCTAATCTAGATTCTAGACATCAAATATGTATTGTTTAGCAAAATTGGGAACATATCAATTAAGCTAGCCCAACTCATATATATATGTTTGATAAGATAGAAATTTTATATCAATTACACAAATAATCAAATAAGGTCAATGGGACCCAAAGGTACATCAAGCTACAATGACCATGTGGAAACGATTAGGCATCTCCTAGAAGGATAAATTACAGAGGTGAGTTGGACACCCCGAATTTCTATGCCATCCATCTCCTTTATGACTGATTAAATATTCTACAAAACAAAATATTGTCGAATAATAGAGATATTTACATTTATTTTGATTATTTTCTACCAAAGAATATATGTACAAGTAAAATCTAGGCCCCTACATGAATTGGTGGAAAAATGGCAGTTGCTTCACTGGTGTGCTGAAGTCACTGAATTTCGAGTCTCGGGCAAGAGAATTGTTTGAGTAGTTCTTGAAGAGTCCCCACTGTGAAGGATTCTAAGAAGAGAATGAGCTTTATTTTTTTCTTTGGGAGTACCAGATGTGAGAGTATTATACAGAGAAGGCATTAATGATGGCAATCTCAACAAACTATTTACAATTTTATCACCTCCACTACAACACAATGATAGCGAAATAGAAATAAATTGTCCTTGCATTTAGCTGAAGATGAACCCAATATTAAATGGTTGAATATTAGAGGGATTTCAAAGGTTTCACTAACTGCAAGTAATCCTCTTAGCTCTCTTACAAGAATAGACAGAACACCAACTACATATTTTCTAGGTTTTATCTAAGAATCACTTTATAGAGGAAAAACTAGTGCAAGATTTGGAGGAAGTCGAGTGGTAACATGGGAGATTTTAGCATAGTAGACCATCATGATGGATGTGATTTCTTCGAGAAATATTGACATTTCCTTATGATACACTGAGCATGACCAATATTTGCTTTGATTTAGAAAGACTAGGTCCTTACTATCATGATAAATCCACAAGCACAAGATCTGAAATACATAGAAGTCAAGCCAAAATATAGTTTTGATCTGGGAAAACTATTGGGATGAAATCCAAGTTGGAGACAGGAAGAGTGATTCGGTGATTGAGAAATAAGTGTTATGAAGAAATAATTCCTTATAAACATATTAAAGAGACCTTCCATCACTGATCAACAACCAACGGACAAATCACATAGCATATCAATATTTGTTCAGAAACAAAGATTTGAGAAGGTGTTTGGAAGGATCAGACAATATCATAATATATTAATGATAACCACAAAACCATGAACTACTTGCTTTTCTCAAAATACATTTGTCCATGTACATGGAATATATTATATTTTTCCATAAATTTGTCTCCCATACAAAATACCGTAGTCATTGCATGTTGGGGAAAAATAAAACATTAACAAGTTCTTCTTTAGTGAAAGAGCCATGCTATGATAGACCCCAGAAAAATGTTAACAACAACCCATTTTCAGTGGGGATTTATATTGATGGTGATCAATGATTTCTGTTATAGTGGATGGTGATCCTATGTCATATTTGACATCTACATATGTGCTTGAAAATGCTCTCGACATTATATTAGTGGACATCTTTTCAATATCTGCAGAGCTATTGATGGTAAAATGTGGAAATTGACAACTTCAATTTATTGCTTCCTTAAGAAGAGGTTTTAAATTGTCCTTCCAAACCTGATAGATGCCTCTCATCTAATTACATATCAACTTCGAGTTGGTGAAGACTTCAATATCATTGACATCATGTTGTTTTGCCTCTTTTAACCCTTTAACAAGGGCAATGTAATATGCCTCATTGTTTGTCGTCATTCCAGGCACTTCTCTCCTTCCATGAAATAAATGATTTGTTGCCATATTATAAAGGATGACTTTAATAACTGCTCGACTTGGATTTGGAAAGCGGGACACTTCAATGCATAAACGCCACTTTTCCACCACTTTTTACACTTCAAAAACCTAAAAAATAAGATAACAATAAATTCATGTTAAACGAGTAGACAATTATCTATTTCCTAATACTCAACATGTTTTTCAAACATATATAATTCAAAAAAGGAGAAAATTTGTGTTCGTTTACACCGCAACAATTTCAATACTGGAAACTATTCTGCAAAAAACACATCTAGCAATCACCACTTTATATAGATGAAATGCTCATTATAGGATCCAAATACATCTATGCATTTTAAAATAAATGATACTGAATTAGGCTTCTCTAGTTTTTGAATGCCATATGCAAACTCTAAAAATATTTATCCTTACCAACTGTCCATACACCAAAACCACATAAGCCTAGACTAACAGAGCATTGTCTAAGCAAAGCATGATTCATGTATATGCTTTATGTGTGACAGAAATGCCATTTCTCATATAACATCACCAGAAATTTATTTAGCTACTCTACATGAACGGTTCCTTCACACTACACTTGTTAAAGGTTGAACTTCAGCAAAAGAATTTGGAACAACTTTTCTATTACACTGGGGGATATGGTAGACTCTGAAGCTATCTTTGGGTTGAAGTAATAGCACTCCACCACTCTCCTACCAATATTATGGGCAGTTTCGTGTTGTGCCTTGTGGATCATTGATGTCTAGGTGTCATGTATTATGGATCATATTTGGGTTTGATGTGATAGCATCTTCTGTAGTTCTGATACTAACATTGCAAGCAGTTTTTGTGTAATGCCTTGTAGAGAATCTTTGAAATTGGCTCTGGCTTTGACTTTTGCATTGCAATCAATTACAGCAGTAATGCCTTATAGAGCATCTTTGAAATTTACTTTGGCTTTTGGTTGTCATCTATGTGATGTTGCAAGCTATTTTCAAACTCATGTGAACTTTTGATGTTGCAGTGCATGCTGATGGCAATGTCGTGAAAATGCTTGTGGGTAATACTTCTGATTTATCTCATACAAGGGAAGTTCCTGTGGAAGATGGGAAGAAGCATGCTGAATCAGAGGGCTTGTTCTTCATTGAGACCTCGGCTCTGGATAATACAAATGTACTCCCTACATTCCAAATTGTGGTCAAGGAGATTTACACTAATGTGAGCGAGAAAATGTTGAATTTGGATTCCTATGAGTCTCAATTGTCTCTCAACAGAGTTAATATTATGGATGTATATGGAGATGGGGATGGAGTGGAACCACCTAAGACAAATAATTCTTGCTGCTGAGGATTCAAAGAAAAATCTCCTTTGTTTCTGGGCTCCTTGAATATTATTTGCTTCATATGACCTTTTGTTGATTAAGATGCTTAATGTTGCCTTAGCCTAATATAATTTTTTTGTTTATTAGGAAGTTTCAATATGTTGGATAATGGATTTTTTTCCAATTTTATGAAGAAACTAGTAAGGGTCCCCAACTGGGCTTCTTAGGCTTGAGCCCTAGATGTTGTACAAAGAGTAGAATAATAGTGATGTATTAAGTAATGCATGCAAAGTAATATTTTCTTAGAATGTTTTAGTCAAATTGATCTTCATTTTGTTTGAAATCATTTAGGGAATCTGGATTCCTGGATGGAGGTTAATGGACAGTTTGCAGATGCCCAAATCTATTTTTTGGCTCAATGTTGTAAACATTATTGTTATAGAATTCTAGGAATTACTTCCCTGATTGTCCTTGAAGCAAGTTTATGTATATGGTATTTGCAATTTAATGAAAGATCATGTGAGATTTTCTTCTATGATTGCCCTTGAAGCAAGTTTATGCATATAGTGATAGCAATTTAATGAGAGATCTTGCCAGATTTTGTTTGGGGGCAATATATTACCAAACATAACATGCAGAAGCCTCATGATTTCATATAAATTGGCGCTGCAATTTGTAACATGAACTTGACTTCCACGATCATGCCTGGGAAGTAGGTAAGAGATCTCATCCTTTAATGTAATAGTAATTCCATTTCTGAATAGTATAGTATATGATTGTACAGGTTGCATAATGTAGAATTGTAAGCAGTATAGGTGACAACATAAATGAGCTATGTTCAGCTATTACATAAAAGAAAAATTCTTGAACCTCAGTAATTATGACATATACAAAGATCCTCATGTCTTTCATAAACATTTATCATTTATCACCCAAAGATAGCTGCAGATTCTACCCTAGATTGGTGGAGTGCTATTACTCTACCCTCAAAGTGGATTGTATGCATTGACTTCTTATAAGATGAGGCCTCGTGCAGTTCCTAGGTGACTTTGGCAGACTAGATTTTGGCATCTAAGTCAAAGAAACTTTGGTAGGGCCTTGGTTCAGTAGTGTGGTTGACAATATTGAGCCATTGACTGAGCTCCATTCCTTCTGTGGTTTTCCCCATTCTAATGACATGTCAAAACAAATGAGGCTAGGTGCCTTCCTTTTCAATTTTAATGTCTTCATTTTCAACTAGTAATGCATAAAGAAAACGGGGACAATAGATAAAGTAGAAAGATTGAAGACTTCTGATATTAGGCCTGAACTGTTTGAGAGCAAGTGAAAGTTATGACTTCTAAAGAAACTTTTAATTGAGTCCAAAAGCTGGGAATTAAGTTGAGGGAGGAGTATCTACCAATCAACACTTGGGGAATTGATTATTTCTTGATTGAACTAGGGGGGAGTAATGGTGTCCTCATCATACAGTCATCTTTCCAACATCCACAATGGGATTTGAAATTTTTAGAATTTGAAAGAAACAATTGTGATTCATGAGTTTCTTGCTTGTACTAGGGATTCATTGGCCTTGGATGTTACAAAAGCTTCCCCAGGATAACCCACACTCGTCCTCTTATCCCATGCCATTATGCTGAAGATATTCTCTAGCTTTGTATTGGTACCTTAACAATGGTGCTAGTTTCTCTTTTGATTTCAGTGAGATTAAAGTCTCTCTTCTTGCACAGGGTTAGTCTCTTCTTCTTTGTCTAGGTTGACCTCATAGGCCTACCCCTTGATACTTGTTATTTTAATTCTATTTTTTCTATTACTTTCTTTGAATATTTAGGAGATGCCTTTTGCACTATCACATTTCCACTATGGCTATCTACTTTAGAGTCCTATTAACCTATTATGGTAATTATGACATCAATGTAAATTAATTTCTTTCTTCCTTTCTCATGTCCTTACCTATTTCTTATGTGATTAGAGCACTGAAAAGTCTGTTAATTGCAAGTTTCTAAATATTTCTTAAATTCCAGTGAAAAAACACAATCTTCTTATAAACGCAGGGCATTGAGAGTACTTGATAGATATCATAATTAAAGGCTTTTGATTCAACCTTTCAAAATTCGGTATAGTTCTAAATTGAGAGCTTTTGCATCTTCTCACAAAAATATGATATTTGGATTATAACATACATTTTATAAGTCAGATATTGTTTGCAGATTTACATTGTTGAACGCTTTGCCTTGTTACCCTAGAAAACATAGTTATCAATTTGTATCCTTTTAGCATGAACATAGATGTTATCACATGGAATTTCCAAAAACTTGTCCTTATCATCATCCTGAATAGTTGATGTATTATGATATTCTAAAATAAAACCAATGGTATCCCTTCCCTCATCAAAATCAGGGTCGTTATAGAATGAGACGAAGAAGAGGTCTCTTCTTGAATTGGATAAAATGAATTCATCCCAATTGCTTGGTGATAGTTAAAAAATTGGCTTTTGCCCATCAATTACTTTATCATTGCAATCTGGGGTAGCAAGGATATCGTTGCCCAAAACTTTCAAAATTACACTCTGCTCTATGTTGCAATATTCTTTGTGCACATCCATATTTATGTCCCCTTTTCTACTTAAAACCTCATAACATATAGTTGTGCGGATCACTTTCCTCTGCAAATAGGGCATCCCTACAATTTGAAAGGAAAACCCGTCCTTCCAAATCTGAAAAATATTCCTGAATTACTTCGGAATTCTCCCTAGAATATCCTCCATACAGATGTTCTTTAGGGATAGCATGAGTAATTCTACCTGCTTCATCTTCTTCACATACCACAATATGAATTTCCTCTTCTTCAATGCTTTTCTTTGTAAAAATTGCATTATCAAGAGGAAATAAAGACACATCCCCTACCTCTCTAGCTATAGGGAGAACATGAAAATAAGTCCTTTATATCACATGTTAGTTTAGTGAAAACTTTATCCACAGAGATTGTTTCATGTATATAATTATGTAATCACAAGTCATTTCAGTGCAGTTTTGGAGTGAACTTCACTTGTGTTTGAGGTGTTGGTTTGTTTGTTTGCACAAGTGAGCTCCTGCAACCCTCTACTTGACAATGTGGGGTCTGAGAGGCCTAGTACAGAGTATAAGGCTTCTTCAACTGGATGGGTGAACTGGAGAAGAATGGTTGGACCTAATTGTTATATGATTATATGATTGAAATACTGACCTAATCATTGTTATAAGATTTTGTTATTTAACAGTATTTAATCAAATTTTTATATGATTATATGATTCAATTTATTATACTAATCTTTAGTTCACACACAAAGAAGTCTCATTCACCAATTTACTGTCTAAATTATCATTATTTCATCAGCTACCCAAAGCTAGAACAAAACTTGATCTTTCCAATTTCTTTGAATGTTAGTGTGGGTAATCGATCAACTCTGAGTAATGATGTAAAGGTGCAATTAATTTAGATGGTGTATTGAATATGGACATAGAAAAAGAATTGTATTCTATAACTCAAGCGAGGGAGAGGCCAATCAATCAACTCGTGTGTGGGAGAGTTGAACATGTATATCGAACTGCATTCGAAAGCCTAAGTCAGGGGTAATCCATCAACTCTTATGTGGGGGAGTTGTACAACACTATATTTATAGACATTGGCACATACCCATCTAAACTGAGGAGTGAGATGCGCTCAAGAATAAATGTCAATTCTACAAAGATGGCTCTAAACTGAGGAGTGACATGTGCTCAATAATAAATATGTCAATTCTACAAAGATGGCCCACTGATCGAGAAAAATAGGTCCCAATATGTGTTGCAACCTCAAGCTTTGCAATATGCATATCAGACCATAGTTTAGACTCTAGATGGATCTGTGCTTGCTAGTGTATACAGATACATGCACAATCCTACTGATTACTTGAATAGTGCAGGAAGAAGATTAAAAGAAGAAAAAAAAAATCAGGGAAGGAATGGATCTAAAATGATTGCTTGACTAATGCAGAGATTAAAAATTCAAGAGGATAATGGATCTCAGCTGGTTACTTCAATAATGCAGAGATCTAAAAGAAAAATAGTAATAATAATCAAGAGAATGGCTCTCACATTGGGTTTATGTAAATATTGAAGATTATGTGGCTAAAACACCAAATTTCTGGTTACCAAAAGTGAACTACACCTGAAGTCATTGGCACTAATGGAGAAGCTGAAACTCACCATGCCCAGATGTTTTGTTGAAGAGCAGAACCAAGAGATGAGCCAGAGAACCCATCATGGCAAATGGTCTTCTGCGTGACCTTCTCACCATTGTAAGCCATATTCATTAACATAACCACATTCCCAAACTCTTCATTTGGAGGTGATGAAGATGATGATAACAGAGAATTACTTCCCTCATAGACTTCATAGCTAACATCCTTAAAATGCCTTTTGTCAGTAGAAATCATTTCTGCAACGTCTAGGCATCCAGCAGCTATGATAATTTCAACAAAATCCTAGATTCCATGTATTCTGCGAATTGGGTTAAACTAACTTCACACCTGGGCAGCCAAGGACAAACTTGTAACTATTACTCTCTACTATTTGTGTTTCGTGATTCCAGATCTTTGAAACATCGTTCAAAATAAGTACATTTTAGAGACTTGAATGCATTACCAACTGACAAGCCAAGGAAAACTTGAATAGGGTTCAGGTCATTTAACTGTCACAGACGACTGCAGATCAAGATAAAGTTCCGGCGTTGATTGCCCATGAATTTCTGAAGTAGGTGCGGATAAATTCAACACGATATGTGTGTTATATGTGTGTTAGCTGCCCAGCTTGTACCTCAAAATCAATAGATTAAATTAATAGCTACAGCATTTTTACCTTTCTTTAAATTTGAAAAAAACCGACAGTTTTCTAATAAAGTTCCATTTACAGTGTCTTCCACGAGTTCATTAGAAAAGTTAAAACACAAATGGAACTTTAAATTTTCTAAATTATCCCACTAAAACTTATAATTCCAAAAACATATCCATAAATTTGAAAAAAATTAATATAATAATATATTATATAAACACTCTGACAATTAATAAATAGTAACACTGTTTTTGGTATCGCCGAAAGTATAATATACATAAACCTAGAATATTGATAAAAGGCCGTCCTTCCTCTCCACAAATGACACGAGACGACCGTGCCATCGTTTCCATTGTTTCATTGTCCAGACTTTCCTTCGTTTCATGGACTCACTGAATAAATTTATCGGGGAACTTCATTGGATGATGACATTCCCAAAAAGGTATGGAGTGGTAAATATTTATGTTATGCTCATTTGAAAATATTTCGTTGCAAATCATATATGCATTTTCCTAAACTACATAGATCCAAGTTGGATGAAAATTCATTAAAATTCATTTTGCTAGGATATGTTGATAATGAGCTAGGTTACCGGTTATGAGATCTTTTGAAAAATAATTTGATTAGAGGCAGGGATGTTATTTTCAATGAAGAAAACATGTTTAAAACTAATGAGAAATATGTGGAGGAGAAAAAAATCACTTAAATACCATAACAATAGGAAAATCAAACATGATTACAAGAAGACACATCGAAAGATAATGATCAAACATTACAATAAAATGAAAGTGAGGAACAAGAAGGACAAGAACCTGAGAAATAACAAAATCAACAGTAGTTGGTAGAAACTCCACCACAAAACTCATTAATTTGGAAGACTTACATGCCACATAATCCTTCACAAAATTATTGTCCCTCGGAATATATTTTATTGATTGAAAAAAGTGAAACCTCTTGTTTTGAGGAAGCAAGTGAAGGAAAATATAATATCAAATGGAAAAAACTATTTAGGAAGAGTTAAAATCTTTATATGATAATAGGACACATGATTTATTTGAAAGGTCAAAAGGAAGAAAGGTTATAAAGAAAAAGTTGGTGTATGGAATAAAGCATGAAGGTTAGGAAAATCAACAAAGATTTAAAGCAAGGCCAACAATTAAAGGTTTTGGGCAAGAACAAGGTATTGATTTCACAAAAAGATTCTCTCTAATTGTCAAACTGGCATGAATACAAGTAGTACTAGTGTTGTAGCTGCTCTAGATTTAGAATTGGAGCATTGATATGTCAAGAAAACCTTCCTACATGTAGATTTAGAAGAAGACATATATATATGGACTATCGAGAAGGATTGATTACAAAAGGTAAAGAAAAGTTGGTTTGCATGTTGGAGAAGAGTTTATATAGGTTGAAAAAATCCCCTCATCAATGGTATAAAAAATTTGATTCTTTTATGCTTGATAAGAATTTTAAAAGGCTAAATGCATGTCATTGTGTATACATTAAAAAAATATGGAAGAGGCAATTTAATTATCTTGTTTTATATGTTGATGACATGTTCATTGTTGCGAAGGATAGGATCATGATTGACACATTAAAAGAGGAATTAACAAAAGCCTTTGCAATGAAGAATTTAGAAGGAACAAGGAATATTTTAGGAATGAATATTATACATGATATAAAAAGAATAAATTATGGTTGTCACAATAGAAATACCTTGAAAAGGTATTGGAAAAATTCAATATTGTTGATGCGAAATATACGGGTAAACCAATTGCTTCTCATTTCAAATTAACAACTAAACAATACCCCACTACTACTAAAGAAAAAAGAAATGTCCAAGATTCCATATGCTACTGCAACGAGAAGTCTTATGTATGCTATGGTAGGAACTCACCCTAACATTGTGCATTTAGTAGGAGTAGTAAGTGGGTTTCTTGCAAACCTAGGCAAGGAACATTGGAATGTTTTTAAGTGGATCTTAAGATACATTAAAGGATCAATTGAGTATCATTGATACTTTCAAGGTACTAATACCTTGTTTCAACGATTTATAGATATTAATTTTGCAGTTGGCATGGATTATAGAAGATATACAACATGTTACATCTATGCATTTGCCGGGGTTGTAGTATCATGGGTATCTGGACTACAAAAGATGGTGGTTCTCTTTACAACTGAAGTTTAGTGTAACAACAACCAATGCATGTAAGAAAATGATTCAGATGAAGAGGTTCCTAGAGGAACTGGGCCTGGAACAAGAAATGTATGTATTGAATTGTGATAGCCAAAGTGCACTCCATCTTTCCAAAAACCCACTTTTCACTACAAAACAAAGCATATTTATGCTATATACCTTTGAATCTGTGAAGTGTAAGATAATGTGCTACTACTGTTGGAAAAAATATACATCGAGGACAATCTATGTGATATGTTAACAAAATGTTTTCCAAGGGATAAGCATGATATTGGTAACAAAATGTCTTCCAATGGGTAAGAAGGATATTTGTAGAGCCTTGGCTCACCTGTTTCAAAGATAACAAAATAAAACTTAGAAATATATGTAACTAAGAGATATAATTTTGTAATTTTTCTGAAGTGGGAGATTGTTTCATGTGAGACTAAATAAATAAAATAAATAAATAAAAGCTTAATGTAATATTATGACTTCTTGAAACTTCTCAAGAAGTCTACAATCTTGGTTTTGGGTTAGTGGCTTTGGAACCATGGTTCTCATAACACATAGTATTGTGCCAATAATATTTTCTAGCTTATTCTATGAGAAATTATTTATATGTACTCTTGGTTAGACATTAGTTGTGGGGGTGAGAAGGAAAGAAGATTGGAGTTGAGTGAATGGTTGTAAGTTTTTATTTAATGGAAATGTAAAAAATTTTCCTTGTGTTTCTTCCCTCTAGGGCTTTCCACTTGAATATTTTTGTGAATTTTTTTTTACATTAATTTTCAGATTTGAGATTTAAATTTACATGTTGATATAAATATACTAGGTCATTCATAGATCTGATATCTACCACAATTTGCACATATCTAATGTTTATATTGGTAAATAATTTGTTGGTTGTTTTAGCAGTTGGTTTGTAACAACTTTCTCAATCATGATTCATCTTCTTATTTGACTACTAGTTCTTTATAGCCTTCTATTTTTGTGATGCATCAATTGTTTTTTCTTTTTTGGGATTAATAAAATTAGAGAGAACAACTAAACACTAAAATTTATATAGAATATGTATTTATATAGAAGACTAAGATTTAGATAAAATACTAAAATTAGATGCTTCATTAATTCATAAAAAACATATCTATCTATATAATTATGTCTTAAAAACATAGGATCAATATATCAAAATATAATAGAGGGGAAGTCTCTAGATCTAATTAATTGACATAATAAACCCTAACAACTAACCTCTTTTAGAGTTTTCTATATAACCTTGACTAGTGGGAGATATTAAGCTCTCTAACACATCCCCTTAGTCTAGACTATTACAAATAACAACACAAACAAACAAACCATTTCTAGGTGGTATTTTTTCATATTTAATTGAATGATAATGAGTGTTAGTGTGTTTAATTTAGTGATATAATGGATGATTCTTGGATAGACCAATGGCCAAACTATTTTTCCAAAATATAGAACTCCACACTTTCTCTTAAGAGTTTTCTCAACAACATGGTGTGACATGTCACTGATGTTGTTGATCTTGCTACTACATACTCTAGTTCATTTGAATATGTTGAGTCAATCGGATGCATCTTAGATGATATGATATTGAACCTATACCTAAATGGAATACATAATTGGAAATTTTTTTATGATCATGAGTATTTGCTACAAAATCAATGTGTATCTACTAAAAAGGACATTGTCTTCATAAGTGGAATTTCAAATACCATAATATGGTATACCTACAATGTACCTTAACATTTTTTAACTAACCTTATAATGAGTCTTTGAGAAACTCAATGAATTTGCAAATCAAACTTACTCCATACATGATATCTTGCCTCATAGATGTAAGATACATGAGATTGCCTACAAATATCATTTAAGAAGTAAGATCAATTGTTGATCCTTTATCTATGTTAGTTAACTTTGTACTTATTACAATTGGTGCATTTTCTAGTTTTCCTTTATATATTTTGAAACTTTTAAATATAATGGTAACACACCTTTGTTGACAAATAAAAATTTTTGTGCAAATTATTCACCCTTAAGTCCAAGAAAATATCTCATAAGACCAAAATTAGTAATATCAAACTTTGTCTTCATTGGAAATCTAAAGTCATCCAACATTAAATTTTAACTCTCTATATATAAACAATTAAAATATTACATTACTAATCTATTTCCATGTAACGTTTTGGTTCATTACTACTTTAGTTGAACCCGTTGTTGAGTAAATAGGAATCAATGTGACTGTAATAAGATCATGGAACTTTCTTGAAACCATACAATGCTTTATACATTTTATAAAAGTTCTATCACTAAACCTTCATTTCAAATATTTCAAATCTTTATAGTGGATTCACGTATAGTTCCTCTTCCAAAATTATCATTTAAAAATTCCAATTTAACATCTATCTCATAAACATCCCACCTATTTTGGGATGAATTTACCAAAACTTCTCACGGAGAAAATGTCTCCATTATCAATGATAGTTTTTTGAACAAACCCTTTTGTAACAAGTCCATATATAACCTTTTCAACCTTCCATTTCTCGTTAAATGTGTTACATGAATCTCTTTTACTCCAATGCTTTCTTTCCATGCTAGAGAAATCTACAAGATCATTTGTTTAGTTATTTTCAATTTTATTGTTTTCCTCATTCGTAACTTGAATCCGCTATTCTTACTTGATTTATTTTTCAAAGGAAATTACCTAACGTGATAATGAAGCAATGTCTGTTTCTTGCTCAATAACATTATGTTCTACATAAATTTCTCTTGCTTTTATTTTCCAATTTCTTAATGAGACTATTGTGAATCTAAATCATTGTTGGACGAAGAATTGTGAATTATTTGTTTTTCTTATATTTAATGTTATCTTTGTACCTATAACCTTGGAAGTATTTGTAGTGGAGCTTATTGTCGTATAAAGTCCACATATTCATACCTATTCATGTATTTATGGAAAATAAATCTAGCTTCCAACTATCTTAATAATTTAGTCATCTCATGACTGGTTTTTGTTCGAATTTAACATCCATACTTACTCTAAACTTATTGCTTTAGAATGCTTGTATAGCCATTAATACTACTTTTCCACTTATCTTATCAAGCTTCTTTCACAATTCTTTTAGAAGATGTGCCTAAGCTACACAACCAAAAAAATTAAAGTGTGACAAAATTGGTTTCATATCACTGCAATCTTTTTGAGGAACCTCGGCCTCGACACTCTTCATTGGAAATCAATTTACTATATAAACTTGACAAGAAACAATTTCTTCCCAAAATTTGTTTGTTAGATTTTTAGCCTTAACCATACTTACGCTCATATTCATTATGATCTTGTTCTTCTTTTCAGCTACTCTAAATTACTTTGGAGATTACCTTATTTTAATATACTTTTTTGATTCCTTGCTATCTACAAAATGGTACAAATTCTTTGTAATGACGCTCACCACATCCATCTAATTTGAGTACCTTAATGTACTTATTACTTCGTTGATCTGATTTTTCCTAGAAATTATGATTTACTCTGGAAACAAATATGCCCAAGTCATTTGTCTAAAATGATCAATATATATTTTAAAATAAAAATAATCTCTTGTTGAATATTTTTGCATCGAGCCATAGAGGTTTGTGTATACCACTTCAACTAGTTCTTTGTATATTTTAAAATAAAAATAACCTCTTGTTGAATCTTTTTGCATCGAACCATAGAGATTTGTGTATACCATTTGAACTAGTTCTTTGTCTTTATAGAAAGAAATGGCTAAAAAACTAGGTTTTTGGTGTTAGATCTATCTTAAACATTTATCATGAGGAGTCATGTAACCAAAAAATTCTAATTTAAAATATTAATATTATGAAAGGTTAAAATTGCCATATCTATCCTGCGATGCCTAATTAATATTTTATTGACATTGATGTCAATGTTTGTGACCATGTCAAATTTGGGGTGATAATCTTTTAAATATTGTTGTGATTGATGTTAAAAAGGGGAAGATTGCATATTTCCATGATAGTTATTTCTAGCTGAATATCCAATTGACAAGAGATCTAAGGTGGAAAAAGAATTCACAAAATGGCTTTGAAGGTGGACAAAAATATATTATTCTTGGAGTGAATGAGTCATTTTGACATTTTATCTATAATTTTTTTGGCATTGTTTATATAGTAAAAAATGTAGGTGATAGAAGGGATACATTTTTGTAAGTATAGCATAAATTTAATAAACTAGTTGTTCGTTGTTTTAGAGGTATGGTCCAAGGAAGTTATGGTTGTATAATCATCCCTGTATGGTCCAAGGAAGTTATGGTTGTATAATGATCCCAAAATATGCTTCAGCTAGGCCAGCTTAGAACTTTCATTATAAATTTACTTCCAGAATGTTTAAGATAAGACCCTTAGAAGTGATAGAGAGGGATTCCTTGTTGATATCCACAGATAGAATTCTAGAATTGGACTCATTACTGTAAGCTTTAGAGATATGATCTCAAAGTAACTCTAAGCTCTGTGTAATATCTCCTGAAATATTCTTTAGAGTATGTCATTACAAGGAATATTTCTATGACACTTTTTTATGATGAGTCATTTGCTTAAAGAACCTTAGTCTTTGTGTTACTATAAATTAAAATATATGATATGAGGAAGTTAGGATTGTTTACCTTTCCTAAAATTGGATTCAAACAAGCAACCATGTCATTTTCACTATAAATTTTCTTCTGGTATGTTTCAAACTATGAAATCTGGAGAGGATAGATGGGAGATATTTTTCTACTTCTGGTAGATATATTATGCTTTGCTTCAATGAAATCTAGAGATATAGTCTTAGGAAATTGGGGTTTTATAAAGCTTCTAAAATCTATTTCAAATAGGTTAGCTTGGAAATTCAACTATAAGTTTTCTTATGGGATGTTTACAAATGTGAAACTAAGAGAAGTTAAAGGGGATATTTTTGTGTTCCTATAGTATAAATTTCATACTTTAGCTCACTATAATTATTTATGTCTTTTGCTAGGAAGTTAGGGTTCTTAATTGATCTTAAAATTTGCTTGAAATAGGCCAACATGGAAATTTTTCTATAATTGTTTTAGAGATATTTCATGCTCTTAAATGTTGAGGAGATAGAGAGGATATATTTCTGTACATATTGACTAAACTTCACACTTTGATTCAATATAATTTTGTTGCAATTATTACTTGTTGGTTGGAATTCATGTCAACTTGTGTTATTGCATAACTCACAAAATTTGTCTAAAGGAATAATGAATACATAGGTGTTGCCAAATTAGTTACACTTTAAATTTAAAATAGATTAAAGAATTTCAAGTTTGTGATACATAAGCTACTTCTATGAGATAAAGTCACATACATATGCAAATGTTAAAAACAAAATTCATATACACAACCATATGTGTGAAAAATAAAATACCATAGAATATTTCGATGGATTTGTCCCATGGTAATCATCCATCGAATTTGTCCCATGGTAATCAATGGGATGATGGCAACATGGCTATACCTCAAAATATATATACATATATATATCTATATATATAAGGAGATCTAAGGTGGTTTTGTGCACTTGGATAGATCGATAGAGTGATCATATGATCTACTCACTTGTTTTGACACCAATTCTTGCCTTCTGGAGATTTGGATTTATTTTGTTTTGCCTTATTTGTTTTATTCTGGCACATTAAATCAATGAGAATGATTGAATAATTTTCCACTGGGTCAAGTGAATAACCTTGTTGCAAGGGGTATAGGTTAGAAATGAGTATGTTATC
This sequence comes from Pinus taeda, assembly GCA_000404065.3. Taxonomy (NCBI): domain Eukaryota; kingdom Viridiplantae; phylum Streptophyta; class Pinopsida; order Pinales; family Pinaceae; genus Pinus; species Pinus taeda. The sequence goes on from APFE031357720.1 coordinate 19,556, forward strand.
ATGCTTTTTAAGTACAAGTTTTATACAAGTATTTTGTTTATTCCGAGGCTCTCCATTATTCATAATGTTTTGGTAATGCTGCTAAAGTTGGTTGCTGACAAAGTTTGTTACAGTTTTATATTTCTGAATGAAATGATTAGTATGAGTTAGAATACGTTCTTTGTATTTAGAATATTATGCTACATCAGAATTTAAGGCAGTGGGTCAATATTTTTGCGTTCTAAGTATAGATATTCACTTGATCAAAGAACTGAATGCAAGCCTGATGTGTTGAATGATAAATATTTTCGATGGTATGTACGTTGTTTTTGTTACTGAATAATGTGTACATACGTGGATCTTGTTCATTACTCTCTCTGTGGCATAAAATATATCTTTATGATACTTGTATAATAGGCAACAAACTAATCAAATTAAATCGCAATACCAATTTAGCACTGTGTATGCCAACGTCTGCAACTTCACAATGCGGATAAGGGATATCTAACCATAGGTTGCTTCAATGCAGAGCTTTAAGACTGTGCAACCCTCCAACTTAATGCACTAACAAATCCGCATACAAAACGCAATTGCCATAATCAACGCTGCTTCACCACTCAATGCACTGAGGACCAACACAATAAACAAGACACAAATGTGTTCTCCCAGTGACAATACTTCTATGTCACTTCTTAATGCATATCCACATACATATCTATATATATATATATATATATATATATTATATTCAGACACACATAAATATTTTTGTTCATGAACTTCCAGATCCTCCCCAACCTGTGCCTAAGACAACACATCATGAGTCAGCTCGTAAACATCAGCTCTTATGAATGAAAAATTTGTTACAAAAGAATTTCCTCTTGTAGAAAGTAAGTCACAATGTTCTCAAGTATGCTATCTATGAGATTTCACAAGCGTCGCAGGAAAGAGAGAATTCGACTGTGAAAATCAGGAGCAGCGAGTGCATATGTGCAATGTATCACTTAGGACTGTGCGTTGAGCACCGTTATATTGGTGGCAGAATGTGGAACATAATACAAAGCAATTAAAAACTCGAATTTGTAATGGTATAACCCACGGTGGTATGGGAAGAGCATACAACAATGGGAGCAGATTATTAAAAAACGCGGTGGAGAGGGGTGTCACGTATTCCTTTGATACCAAGCATGCTACTTATGTCTTTAAATATTTACCTTTCATTGGGATAGAGGCTACAAAGGTGCAACTCTAGATTAGATAGAAAGAAGTAGACTTATACCCGAAAAGGCTTCAGATCATGCTTGAGATCTTCACTAGTCCTTGGAACACTTCGAGAATGTTGAGATAAATATTTGAGATGTAAGATAGAAGGAACTGCAAAAGTATACGGTGCTTAATAGCTAGATCAAACCAATTTCGTAGAAATTAGGCAACTATTTAAGGTCTAGAGCTCCAACAACATTGCAATAATCCTTGTCCACATATGAATCCTTATTTGAGGACTGAATTCTTGAAGTAAATTTCGAGGTTTGAAATTAACTTGTTTAATGAAGACTAAGATTCTTCAATGAAATTCCTGTACAACCCATCATGTCACCATAAACCCATAAAATATTTACAAAAATTACTTCGATCCTGGCTGTACAGAAAACTTTATTCATCTCTCATTCCAATGCTAATACAACCTTACTTCATTTACAACCTTTCAACGCAGAAAAAAACATATAACACTGCTCTCAAAACAAAACTCATGATTTATCAAGGCACCAAACAACATGTCCACAAGAGTAATACGTTGTCATATGCCACACCATACACCATTACACAGCTTCGTGTGCTTAATGCAACATACCATACCGCCACAGTTTAGCGCAGACGGCTAACATTGCCTTCGACTTGACCATCCGTCTTTCACAATGAGTGTATGCAACAACACACAGGTCATGACATATGTAAATATAGTTCACAACGTCCATCATATAATAAGAATCCGGTAGGTGAGACCAATTTATGTTGCATTCCTTTATACGTTTGGTATGCACTGAAAATTGTCATGATATAGGGCTAGGCATAAGCAACGCTCCCTAGAATAGGAGAAAAATCTATACAGTGCTAGAATAAGAAACAGATCTTGACAACACCGGAATAGGAGACATGTTTGGAAAATACTAGAATAAGAAACAAGTTTGGATAGAAGACTACCACACTGACGGGTAGAACACACCCTAGTCACTGAGACAGTCAGAAAGACAAGTGTTACTGGAAACCAGAAAGATTTCAATGGTTTAGATTGACAGGGACTTTTTCACAAACCTGTGCTCTGAATCTCTCTATTTTGACTGAGTTTCTTCCAAGAAGAAGCTTGTACAAGCTAATCCACCGCCCTAATATTCAGATAGAAGAGAAGCCACATTTATGAATGAATTATTTTCACAGTAGCAATCTTGTAATAGTTCAATGAGAAGTAACTCCCCTTTCAACGTAGAGGAAGGAATTAATGCTCCTTTCAACGCACACCATAGGAGTTACACTAGTAATGCACAGAAGTAGTAGGAGAACAAACCTATTATGAATCTAGCTAAGAGGTTAGTGGAACAATGTGCAACAAGAATAATAATGGAAGTTCTAACACACAAGAAGGCGGCAAGAAGGCAATTTAGAAAGTCCACAAAACAAGTGGCCCAAATCTGAGTAGGCCAGAAATTCTACTGCACCTTTGATACCATGTTAAACCCACATGGGATGTGAACAATTATAAAATGATAGAACAATGAATTAAGTTTCTTATTAACTTAGATGTACATTTATAATACATTAGAGTGACTATTGGATTCTATATTCTAAGGTCTCTTAGACTCCCTTTGATTGTCCAACTTCCACACCAACCCTTAGGATTAGTTGTCCAACATTAATGCATCCCTAGAAAAATTTTGAAAAGACATAAATTTCTAGTTCACAAATCTAGAATTTATGGAAGTCTCTTGTAGAAAAATAATAGTAATTTTCTTCTATTTTTTGGAATGTGTTAATGAGATTCATTTGAGTTGATTCAAATTATTTTGATCCATAAAAACATCCAAGTTAATAACAAAATTTACCCCATAGATTTGCACTTGATTAGGTTACGCATTTTGTACCTTAACTAACTCACTCATTCTAGAATTTCTTATTTTTAGAGTGGTAATTTTCTACTATTTTCTAGCACATGTTAACAGGGGCATTTTTGACTGATTCCACTTGGAATGGAGTCCTAGGAAATCCTATTTAATAATTATTTTTTTCTCATCTCGTTTTCATTTTATTTTCTTCGGCATTCGACATGTTAGGATATTCCGACACATAGGAAATAGTTAAGTATAACTTGGTCTAGGGTGGATGTAGGTAAACTGTGTTTCTAGACTATGTGCTTTTATAACTTACAATGAGATGGTCACAATATGTTCTAGACATGAAGTGATTTGACATTTCATTATGTCCTCGGTATTACTAGCACTTGATTTTTGGGTTAACACCCAATTGGTCCATGATCTATATTTAAAGAGCATCATCTGTAAGGCGACCGTTCATGAGAGAAACTTACATAAATATTCTTTCTTTTATTAATAAATTACCTAGATTGGCCGCGTTGGCTCAAGCTGTGGACTGTTTCACTCTTTGAGGGTTTTAACCATGTCAAAAATACTGGCGTATTGATCTATGATCTATTGTGAGCACTGTCCTTTGGTGTTCTATCTCATGAAATTACCCTATAAATTCCTACATGGAATGAGAGTTGCTTGAACACCGCATCTGTTAGTGATCCAAATTCGAAGACAATACAACTACATTCGACCTTCGTTTCCTAGGTCTACTATTTTTGACTACTTTCGGGCCAACAAGATTGCTCTATTGTGTTAGGAGCATCTATTCCAGTGAGGAAACCCTTTTGTTTCATGTGAAAAGGTTTTTGGTAGCCATGGCTACGTCATTTTTAAGATCTAGAGGAATACATTTTTTATTTGCAGTTTTAGTTATTTATCTCTATGTTTATTTCGGTTTATTTAACTCTTGGTTTTTAATTACGAGATCTATACCTTTCATTTTTGTGTATGCTCTTTACCCCACGACTTTGTGTGATCTAGTCAAATCGGAAACATAAATGAAATATTTTTCTCATGCATATGCTCTTTTCTATTGTGGCTTAGTTTGATCTTGGAAAATCAGAAACACTGAGTAAAAAATTTAGTTTTTGGTGAAAAATCTAACTTCAAGCCATAAGGTTTGGTTTTTTTTTGCACGTCTGTGTTGGGTTTTGTGGTTTTTTATTTTGTAGGCAAAAAGAGAATTTTCAAGTAGGCACGCACTCTGAAGGTCCAGTGACAAAAAAAACCCTTCCTCTTTTCTAAAAATTACTAACCTTTTAAACTAGTTCACTTGTTCCAAAGTCACTTTATGAGAATAGAGGTCTTGGGTTCAAGTCTTTCTTTCTGCTGAGTTACGTTTTCAAAAAGCACATGTAACTTATGTCTTAAAGTTACTTTATGTAAAAGTGTTTTCACCCATTATAAAAAGTGAGCCACTTATAATTCTAAAGTCTCTTTATATTTTATTTAGGTTACAATTTAGTGAGTAGCTCATAATGTACTATTGTAAAAGTGACTTTCACTTATTTATAAAAGTTGGTCACATAAAATATTTTTTTAAAGTGAAGTAATTAGATTAAGTTTGGAAAGGGGGGACTTATTTAAAAATATAACACTATCATTCACTTTTGCACATTGACACACTTTGTGGCCATCTTCAATAACTTTTCCTACAAAAAGCATAACTTATTCAACTCGAAGCCTTTTTTTTTAATTCGCCTAATTTTTTGAGATATTCCATTGGAACATTTAGTTTCAACATGTATAGCTTCAATTTCTATTAAAATGGAAATTCCATGCCAAGTTATTCTTGACATCATCAACTACTTCCAATGGGTGTCCTACATAGAGGATTTACTTAGAAGTAAATGTCTTTTTAGAATAGCCTTGAGACAAGAGTCTAAACCTAAAGATGAAGATAAGGCAGTCAAGTGGGAAAATAAGCAAGATCAAGAGCATGGGTTGATACAGATGTCTATTCCTCTAGACCTTAGATTCCATATCATAGAACTTGATACCCACGATGAGGCAATGAAACAACCGAATAAAGTTTTTGGAATTAAAAATGGAACTGAAACCCATAAAATTGAAAATGAGTTGCTTATATTGGAACCAAATAATTTTCTCCCATTTAATATTTTTTTGTCCAAATTCAAGACCCTTAGACTTCTCTTGGAAGGTGTTAAGGTTAGAAAAGAAGATGGTGGCCTTATCTATTCCATTCTTACAAGTTAGGACCAACCTACTCTGTGTTTGTTTCCACCTTTTATTATATAAGAGAAGCCTTTATTTCTCAAGGAAAAGGCTACAAGTCCCGCTCTTTTGATGCCTTTTGTGATTCTTTAATAAGAGTACAAAAAAACTCTTACATCTCGGTCTTATTAATCTTGGAAACTCTTCTAAGAAATCCTTAACTGCCCATCAACAGCCAAGTTCAAAGAATCCTAAGCAAAATCCTAAAAAGAATGGTCCTAAACCAACCAAGGGTCCTAAGCACTTTCAGTCTCAAAATGAAAAATAAATTCAACAAAATGATAAGGAAAATAAAAGCAAAGGGAAGAAGACTAATAGACATTGCAACTTTTGTAGTTGAAATGGCCACATAGAATCCAAATGCTTTAAGAATATGGAAGCCTTAGAAGTAGCAATGAAGAAGTATAACATCCATTTGGAGCACTCTTCATCTTCAAGAATAACACTTTCTGCATGTAGTTTTCAAGCATCACGGTCTGGTTATGTACTAAATGTATTTTCTTTTTCTCATTTTCATGAATGGCTCATTGATTCTAGAGGTTCTTATCACATGTCCAAAAACAAAGCCATGTTTTATTCTTTAAATGATTGTAACACCAAAAATATATATGTTGGTGATGATAGATCTCTTAGTGTTGTAGGGACTGGAACTATTCATCTAGACAATGGTTAAATTAATGATGTATTATGTGTTCCAACCTTATCGTGCAACCTTCTACCTATATTTGTTGCTCATAATGATCAAGTGAGCAAATTTTGGCATGAACAATTTGGTCACTTAAACTATCGCTCCCTTCAAAATATATGTAAATAAAATATGGTGACAGGTCTTCCTATGGTATCTTGCAGAGATGGTGTTTGTTCCATATGTTTACTTGGAAAACATCATCGGGATATTTTTGAAAAACGTGCCTCTTGGCACACCTCAACCCTTTTACAACTTGTGCATAGTGATAGATGTGGTCCACTTCGAGTGGTTTCATTCTTTCGCTACAAGTAATCTTAAATTTCATTAATGATTTCTCCAAGCGCACTTGGGTATACTTCTTAAAACTCAGGAGTGAAGTATTTAACATGTTCTTGGCCTTTAAGGCCTTTGTTGAGAAATAATATGGACATCAAATTCTTAAGCTAAGATCTAATAATGGCGGAGAATATGTTAACAACAAATTAATCAACTTTTGCACTGAGCATGGAATTCAATTGCAACATACTATTCCATATACTCCACAACAAAATGGTGTAACTGAAAGGAAGAACCGCACCTTAAAGGAAATGGTTAATTGTATGCTTCAATCTAAAGGACATAGTCTTAATTTTTGGGCAAAAGCAATTAACTGTGCAAATTACATAGTAAATCGCAGTCCTACTAAGGTTTTAAAGAATATCACTCTAGAAGAAGCATGGAGATATATTAAACTAGATGTAAGTCACTTTCATGTCTTTGGAAGTGAAGCATGAGCCCGTATTCCTCATGAGAAACATAAAGCCTTAAAACCTAAGAGCGAAAAATGCATTTTAGTTGGATATTTTGAAGATGTCAAAGGATATAGACTTCTTGCATCGAAGTCCAAAAATGTTATCATTACAAGAGATGTAAAGTTTTCTAAAAATATATCGACCTACGATCCTTGTTTTACGGATGTGTCACCTCTCTCTATCCCTTCTACTTCTGAATTTCTTCAACATATGATGACAATGAGGATGAAAATCCTCACCCACCTTCTCAATATCTTCCTTCATCTCCTCAACTTCAAAAATGGGTCTGTGCTACACAAGATATAGTAAGTTCTCTTGCAAGTGATCCTATAGATTATCAACATACACATTCTCAATTCGATAGAGCCTATTATTTACTCTCTCAAGCTTCAACGAATTATGATCCTCTCACCTTTGTAGAATCTTTAGTCCATCCAGATTAGGATGCAGCTATGAATAAATAATATCATTCATTATTGGAAAATGATACATCGGATCTTGTTCCTCTTTCAAAGGGACAAAAACTTGTTATATCAAAATGGGTTTACAGAACCAAGTTTGGACGAGATGAAGAAGTTGACAAACATAAAGCTGGTCTTTTTGCTAAGGGTTTTTCACAAGTTGAAGGCATTGACTATACTAAAACCTTCTCGCTTGTTGCCAAAATCAACTCTATCTTCCTTGTTCTTTCCCTTGCTGCCTCTTTCAAATGGGAAGTCCATCAGATGGATGTTAAATATCCCTTCTTGCATGGACTTGCATGAAGAAATCTATATGGAACAACCTCTTGAAATTAAACAAATAGACTCCATCCTTGTATGTCAGATTAAGAAATCCCTTTATGGTCTCAAGCAAGCCCCTCAAGGTTAGTATGCCAAAATGGATAGCTCTCTTTTAGATACTGGCTTTTCTAGGTGTCATTTGGACAATATTGTCTACACCAAGAAAGTGGGTATGTCTCTTATCATTCTTGTTATTTGTGTTGATGATCTTATCCTTCGTGGTAGTGATTCCAACCTTATAAACCATGTGAAGTCTAGCCTCAAAAAGCAGTTTGAAATGAGAGACTTAGGACACTTGCATTATTTTATTGGTCTTCAAGTCTTACAATCCAAGGAAGATATTTCTCTTTCCCAGTCCAAGTATGCTTGTGATCTTCTACGCCACTTTCACATGGAAGAATGTAAGCTAGCCCCTTCGCCCTTTCAGTCTGGAGCCAAAATTTCAATCACTTGTACTTCCCTTGAAGTTGAAGCTACCTTATACTATTTGCTTGTAGGAAAACTTTTGTATCTAACCCATACCCATCCGGACCTTTCCTTTGTTGTTGGCCTTATTGCTTGGTTTATGCAAAACACACATGAAATTCATTATAAAGTAGATAAAGGGATGCTTCATTATGTTCGAGGTACAGTTCAATTTGGGATTTATTAAAATGTAGAAGCATCTCCTCTACTGGTTGGTTTCACTGATTCTGATTGAGCTAGTGACCCTGATGATGGGAAGTCTACTCCAGGTTACGTCTTCACTCTTGGTTTTGGACCTATTACATTGGCTTGCAAGCAAAAGAGTGCAATTTCTCTTTCTTCAGCAGAAGAAGAGTATCATGGCATCGTAGAAGCTAGTAAGGAAGTCATGTGGCTTTGTCAGATCCTCTCAGAGTTTGGATTTAAGAAGCAACATCCGAAGACACTTTGTTGTGATATTCAAAGTGCCGTTCAACTATGCAAAGATCCAGTCCAACATTAGCACAAAAAACACATTGAACTACACATCCACTTCATCAGAAAGATCATTCATGTCCATGTTCTTGAAGTAAAACACTGTTCAACTAATGATCAAGTTGTAGACATCTTTATAAAGGTTCTCATAGAGGAAAAGTTTACTAAACTTCAATTTATGGTTGGAGTTTAGGTAGTTGTCACTAAGGGGGATAGGCTATAATTCCTCCTTCCTTCTCCTATTGTGTCATATTTATAAATCCTTCAATCCTATCCCAAGTTGTTCTTAAGGGAGGATGTTAGGATATTTTGACACAGAGGAAATAGTTAAGTATAACTTGGTCTAGGGTAGAGTTAGGTAAAGTGTGTTTCTTTACTATGTACTTTTGAAACTTACAATCCGACGGTCACGATATGTTCTAGACATGAAGTGATCTTATGGTTCATTCTCTCCTTATTATTACTGACACTTGATCTGTGGCTTAACACCCGATTGGTACATGATCTCTATTTAAAGAGCATGGAGGGCCATTTGTAAGGTGACCGTTCATGAGAGAAGGTTATGTAAATTTTCTTTCTTTTATTAATAAATTTTCTGAAGCGGTCGCGTTGGCTCAGGTCATGGGTTGTTTCCCTCTTTGATGGTTTTAACCACGTCAAGAATATTGGGGTATTGATCTATGATCTGTTGTGAGCAGTGTCCTTTGGTGTTCTATTATGAGGAACTTACCCTGTAAATCCCTACACAACAAGTTATCTCAATGAGTCGCAATCCTCTAGCAATATTGTAGCACGTGTAAACTTGACCAAATATGCTTAAAAAGATTGGTTTTTGTCCCTTAGGGTTGAATCATGACCCCTATGCTCTAAATCCATGATTAAGTAAGACCAAACACCTCCTAAGCCTTTCCTCTTCTCCATTGCAATTCACCTTTCCAATTTGGGTTAGAAGACAAATTATGAATTGGATAACATACTAGTTTTTTTTTTATTGCCATATCTAATGAAATTTTTCAATGGATCTAAACTCTTTCGAATGTAGTGATTGATTTGATGTTCTTTTCTTGATGCATGTTAGCTTAGTTTTCTTTCTTTATTCTTACATTATGGCTTCTATTTCAAGCATTATTATTTCCATTCCATATACTAGGTTTCCTTTGAACACAACATTTACATTTTTATAGCTTAATTACAAGTATTATGGCCCTTAATTTGTTTCAATTAGGATTAACACTTGCATTTCAGCAAACATAATTTCCATTTCATGCAAATAGAGTACCATTTCTATTTTTGTAATTATTTTAGTTGATTCCATGATATTCATTTCATTACATCACATCAACTAAAGGAGGACACATTCTATGTTGCACATATAGTGTAGACACCTCTTAAGTTTGTACTTGGACTTGTCCATCCCACGATCCTCTGAGCCCTCTTGTACAATTTATCTATCTTCTTTGGATATTTTTTTCACTTGCATCGCTTATTTTTGCATTTACCACACATGCAAGAGCATCGAAGGAATCATTAATTAACCTACAAAATAGTTCATAAGATAGTAATGATCTTAAAAGAAATTAAAAATGTACATTCAATAAGATGCATCACAAAGCCAATGAAATAGTTCATTTTCATTAGTATGTGTCAAAATAAACATAAACCACAAACAATAACAGAATAGTCTTATAATCATTCATGACATATGCATGAAAGTGCGTCGACTATGAGAGCTTCATATATTAAGTGAAAGTCCCAAGATTTAAAATTACAATGATGATACACTAGCCCCAATAGTGGAACATCAATTCATGACTTTCTCCTCCAAAGAAAGATATTCTCTCCTATTCCAAACTAGAGAAGCCAAGGTGAAAAGTACAAAGTCGAAAGTCCCCTCACTTGAGCTATGAGGATGTAATTATAACAAATTAGGTGACTCCTCAGCTCCCATGTGAATCTTGAGCTTCTACTATAAATTTTCAAATTCCTATATGACCTTTGAACTTCTAATAACTATAGAAATTTCTAATGACAATTTACAATCCATGTGGGACCCTTGTACTTCCACACATTTTACATTTCCTCATTTTTTAAAATACAATAATTACATTCTAGGAATGATATGGAAAGATGCATTGACAAATATGACTTTGTGATGACACTTGGACAAGCCATGACTTGGCATTAATGGCATGGAACTTCATTGTGATGTGCCTAGGCCAAGTCTTTCTCCTTGTTTCTATGACTTTGAGTTCTTCATGATGGACCTTTGCTTCCTCATATTCTTCATCCAAAGGTTTTGCAGCAATGTTAGAACCTTCCAGTTGAACTTGAGGTGGCACCATTCTATCATGGTCTAGGATTTCTTCATGTCCTTCATGATGATTCTTTCTTCTGCTCCTTCTTTTCAAGTGCTCACTTGTAGGCCCTCCTTGAAAACCTCCCTTAAGGGCCACATTTCCATGTTGAAATGATAGCACATGCAGATGAATTATACTCATCACATGCTAACATGAGCCGAAAAACCACCTATTCTATATTTGCTTGCTCATGGAAGATATTGACTATGATAAGGCAATAGGCAAGGTTTTGGAGAGCACAAAGCTAAAAATTACGGAGTTGAGGAGCATAAGGACCCAGGGAAGACCCCAATGTCCATTGGAACTATGCAATGTGCAATAAGAGGTAAGATAAGATAAGGTAGCCCATAGTAAAAGGTTTCAGTCTATAAAGGGGATAAGACTAGCCATTGTAACTATGCAATGCTTAGTGATTAAGAGACATGCTCAGTGAATTATGCAGTTGAGGGATTTAGTAACCCAGAGGTGACCTATTTCTCGCTAGAATCGTGCAATGCATAGTAGGAGACCCATCATATGAAGGGATTACATATTTGAGCAAGTTGTGGAGGCAGGGAAGCAAGGTTACACACTATAATTGTGCAATGCACAGTAGATGAAATTGAGGCTTTGGAGACTATGCAATTGGGTGAGTTAGTGACATAAATAGGCTTCACTATCCACTACAACTACACAATGCACAATCCAAGGTAGGGGGAACTAGGAACTACGTAGTTGACAAGGCAAAGCAACCAAATTTATGGTCTAGAGTTCAAGGTTGTTGAGTGTACATTTGAAGGAGACTATCCTCTAGAATGGTGCTATGCATAGTTCCAAGAGGAAGATGAAGCTTAATTTCAACTTAGGATTATGTAGTGCATAGTTCGAGGAGGGAGAAAGGTTAGCAAGTTGCAAAGACAGTGAAAGATCTGAAAATGATAGTGTGCTATCAATAAGACACGAGAGAGCAAGACATGCAAACAAGTCCTAAAATAGTGATCTCATAATCAGATAACATAAACACAAGCCAAAAGAATGCACAGTACCAAAAATCAACATGCATACCTTAAAACAAGCCCAAAGTGACACTTATTTCCAAGTGCGATAGTTGAAACATAGCTTTGTGACACTTAGAATGCAAGTTATGATGGAAGTGTCAATTTGATCAGAGAAGTGTGCTAAGTTGTAGGAATGCGCCTATCACATGTTCTTATGATATACATGATCAACTAATGTAGAAGAGTGTACCATAGGTACCTCTAGTGGTGTGCCATGATGGAACACATTTAGGAGTGTAAAAATTTAAAAGCAACATTTGTGACAGTAAGGAAAAGTGAAAATGGCACTTGCAAAAGATAAAGAGATTGAAACCGGCACATGCTAATGTGAAGAGAAAGAAAAAGCAAAACTTGTGAAAGTACAAGCAAGCAAAACCCACAATCGTGAAAGTGGGAGACATTTATGAACGCAAGAGCGCACAAAAGTGACAATCGAGAAAATTCACCCAAATGATGATACTTTTGCATTAAAGTATGAGAGATATTGTAAGATGATGTTGCACATTGACCGTTGTCATGGATTGTATAGTGCAATTTTTGTATGGATGGTGCAATTAGTGTCAATAGTGACTGCATAAGCATTGTAACCAAACATTGCGCAAGCACTATTTCTAGTGACTGTGTAAGCCTTACTCCCAAGAATTGTGCAATGCCTATCTTCATGGATAGTAATTGACTACTAAGCTTTCTAAGAATATGTGTGCTTATAAATGCATCAAAGGTTGAGTATATGTAAGTTACTCATTTGAACACTTTAGAATCTAAGAAGAAGACCTAGGCACTTGTGGAACATTAACTAACCATGAAGTGACTACAAACAACTTGAAATTACACATTGTAAGATCAAAAGAAGACTGCACAATTGGCAAAAAAAACCTTGGTAATCCCTTGAATATCCACAGAAATTCAATCCTCAGAACATGTCTGACTAATGGAATATATATATAAAACAAAAAATAATTTGAAGTATAAAAATAAAACCAAACTAACATGGTCATTCAAATATTAGCTATAAAAGCATAACAACATTGCTACAATTTGTATAGCATTTAAACATTAGATATGTTCAATAAGTTTTTAGTTTTTGACTAAATAAAGAGTAAACAATATTAATGTGATAATTCAAAGTATTGTGATAATTCAAGTATGAAATACTAGGTTTTAAAAATTAGTTATAATTGAGCAATGTTGCAACAAAACATAGTTGCTCATTTTTATAAGGTGCTAATTGTGAGTCTTAGTGACAGAATTACGATTCCATTAAAATGTTGTATAAGGTTGTTGATTAGAAAGTTGAGTCTAAACTGTACAAAATATTGTAAGACAGAAGAGTTTTAGGCTGGAAGGTTAGATTTCGCCGTCTAAATATATATCGCAGTCTAAATATATATCGATGCTGTTTTTCGATGATGATTATTTACTGAATGTATATTGATTGATGGTACATTTTAGTATTTGATAGGTTCAGAATAAATTCAATCGTCACGTAATTGCTTCGTTTTGAATGTATTGATTGATTATAGATTTTATTATCTAATTGATTTGGAACAGAGCCAATTGTTACGAAGCAAAGTGATACTTAATTTTGTTTTAAAGATTAATTTTACATTTTTCCGGCTTATGATCTATATCAAATATATTGAATCTCATACTATATACTTATGAGTTAAGAATCATATTGTATGAATAGCAATGCTACATTCAATTCCATTTGCTAAATCTGCCTTAAAGTTCTAAAAATGTAATTGTTGGGTAAAGATTTCGCACCCAAAACATTGTGGGCTAAGGATCAGTATGCAGACCACTAAGATTGAGCTGCCATCATTTACACTTTATTCCAAAAATGATTTAAAAAGAGTTTCTCATTACAGAAGAGAATAAGTGATAGACTTTGTTAGGGAAGTTCGAATGCGGAAAAATGTTCAATAAATTTGATTTTACACATTCCAAAAATCTAGAAAACTCATCTAATTGTACATAACCCAAAACCTAAGATAGCCTTAATCTTGAAATGAGGGCACGATCCCGAAAAAACAAAACGAAACATAGACCTATTGGTAAACATAGAAATAAGGTGAATGACGAAATTTAATTGTGTTGTTTTTTGGTAAACTCGTCGCCAACAGATGGACGGATTTCCATAGGATTCAATATCATGCCTGGTCTAGTTATCGCGGTATCTTGTTAAAAGTATTGCACAAAGCTTTAGTATTGAAGGGTTTTCTATTTACTTCCTATTGGATTTCTCTAGAATTTGGTAGGACTAGTCTAGAATTTGATAAGATTTGCTCATAATTACAAATTTAAGCTGTAAAATTTTCATAATATTAACGCGCCTCAAGAGTTTTTAGTAGTAAATCTATATATACTATAAAAGATATATCTGTAATAAAAAACTAATTTTAAACAACAACAAAAAATTGAAATTTGAAAAAAAACTAAAAAATTCTTAAAATAATCACTAAAAAATTCCAAAATAAAACAACCGATATCATGAACAGCCGATATCATTCCACCAATATCTCCTAAATATACTTACATGCTGCTTTCCTACCTGAAGTACTGCGAGGCGATTCCCTTGCTCATCAGTTGGCCAGTTTAATATTGCAACAAATTGTCAAACCGTATTTTCCATGTCTCCGGCTCTAGATATTGCAGGCTTTGCAAGGAAAGTAGGCCTTTCATCGCCGGTCATACTTCAAAACTCTTCTCCCCACGTTCGACAGCAGCTCCACTATTGCTCTCTTGGTGCTGATCAGATTCTTTATTTGGAGAGCAGAGCAGCATGAGCAAGGCAAGTGCAGCCACACGAAACACGGCAGCCAGTCCGCCAATGAGATATGGAACCGCCGACTTGACTGCCTGACGGGTATTATTAGTAGGGCTACCACCCATCAAATCGTGTGCTGCCATCATCCCAATCCTTAGGATTTTGGATTTAATGATTTCTCATATGTAACCCAAATCAGAGGAACGGATTATAAATTGTGTCGGGAGTCCTGGCTTGGATAACTATGGGGATTCTCACGGAAATCAAAAGGCCATGTCCAAAAAGTTATTCGAAAAAAAATAAAAAATGGAAGGCGATGTGTAAGCGTGTCCAACAAGTTTTTGAAAAAAATGTGAAAGAAAACTTAAGTTCAATTAATTAATACTAGCTTTGACTCATTCCCAAAGAATATTATCAAGTTTGAACGTAGAAAAGCCAACAGTTGCGTACATTGCAACAGAAGATGTGACTGGTTTCCAAATACGGCCATCATCCATGACAGCAGAAATCATAATTTTTATTTAAAATAAATATATTTTTCTATTTCGACACTACCTCTTAATTTCGTTGGTTGTCCAAATACGTAGAAAGACTAATATATTGCACGTTCCTGGAAAAACGACGGAAAGTATGGACAGTGAAACAATGGAAAGGATGGCAGGATGGTCTCCTGTCATTTGCGGAGAGGAAGGACGGCCTTTGATCAATACTCCAGGTTTATGTATATTATATTTTCGGCGATACCAAAAACAGTGTACTATTTATTAATGGTCACATGTTTATAAATATTATATATATATTTTAATTTCTTGGAATTATAAGTTTTAGTGGTCTAATTTGGTGAATTTTAAAGCTGTTTTATGTAGTATTTTTCATGTATGAAAAGAACATTTTAAAATATTAAAATTTATAATATTGCCAAAAAAAATATCATGCGAAAAAGTAAAAACTTATCCAATAATAATTAGACTCGCCCAATTATTGAGGGAATAAATACTTGAATAGGAACGTGGTTGGTATTGTGTGAGATCAAATTAAAAAATGAAAGTGGGTTTAGATCTATGGTTTTCATAGCATATGGTATTGTGTTAATAATATTTTTTTTTTAGATTATTTTATGTATTTTTTATTAGACATTATGTTTGATTAGACATTAGGTGTGGAGCTTAGAAGGCAAGAAGACTCTTTTACACTATTTTTTATATCAGGGATTTAATTTACATATCAGTACAGACGTACTACATTATTAATAGATTTGATATTTATGTTACAAATCTATCGTAATTTACACAAATCTAATATTATATTGGTAAATAATTTGTTGGTTGTTTTAACAAGTGGTATCATCACAACGTTGTTGTTGGAGGTTAGGTCTGTGTAAAATTTATTTACAGGTCGCTCGAATGGAATCCCAATATATATTGACGTTGAAATATACACACGAGGCTATAGAGGGTAAATCAAGGAGACCCTCATCCATGAACAATGAAGATTGGAAGCAGCGAGATCAAAATGAAATTGCCATTATTCAGCAATATTTAGCAAACACAGTATATTTTCATGTTTCTCAAAAAGAGCAACCAAATTATTATGGAAAAAGGTTCATGATTTATATGAATGAGATATAAAAAATTATTTTAAATAAAGACATTGTTTAATCTTAAAATGAAGGAAGTAAGTCGTCCAATAATATGAATGAGATATAACACTCAACCAATTATTTTTAATGAAGAGATTGTTTAATCTTAAAATGAAGGAAGGGAGTTTAGTAGCTCAACATTTAAATGAGTTGCATATAATATTAAATAATCTCACTTCACTGAAAATTGGATTAGATGATGAGATTCATGCCTTGTTACTCTTGAGCTCAATGCCAAATAGTTGGAAAAACTTGATTGCCACAATAAGAAATCTGTCACCAAAAGGTAAATTGTGTTTTGAAGATGTTTCTTATAGTTTTCTAAATGAAGAAATGCCCAAGAAATCTATTAAGGAGGTAATTCCAAAATAGGAGGCATTAACACTTAGTGACAATGGAAGACAACCATATAGAAGGAAATTAAGGCATTCCATCTCTATAGATAGATCAAAGTTTAGACATGGAAGAATAACCTGCCACCATTGTGGAAAACATAGCCAATCAAAAAATATTCGAACATATTAAAAACAAAGCAAGATAAGCGAAAGACAACCAACAACAACAATAATGAAGAAACTATTGTTGTCACATTAGATAGTGAGCTATTAATTATCGTTTCTTATGAAGATGCATGCCTTTATACTTGTTTTCATTCTAGTGATTAGATATTAGATTTTGGAGCCTCCTACCATGCTACTCCAAGTAGAGAAAGTCTTATTTCTTTTAAATCTAGAAATATAGGAAAGGGTTGCTTGGGTAATAACAACCTTTGTAATATTGAAGGGGTAGGGGATGTACTAATAAAGACAAAAGATGGTTGTAATTTATTGCTTAAACATGTCAATTATGTACAAGATCTTGGAATGAATTTGATTAAAGGTTCGCTTGGGTTATAAAAGTCTTTGTAATATTGAACGGGTAGGGGATGTACTAATAAATACAAAACATGGTGTTATTTTATTGCTTAAACATGTCAATTATGTACAAGATCTTAGAATAAATTTGATTTCAGCTAGGAAGTTAGATGATGGAAGCTACTTAGAATGTTTTCTAAAGGAGGTTGGAAAGTTGTGAAGGGTTTAGTGGTTGTTGCAAAGTGGTAGAAAATTGGCAATCTCTATGCATTAAAGTCCAAAGTACAAAATTCTAATATTGTTCTTGGTAAGGAGGAGTTTACCCTTGATATATGGCACAAATGGCTTGGGTAGATGAGTGAAACAACACTGAAATTCCATGCTGAGAAAAAAAAAGTTCTTGGTATAAAATGTATAAAATTTAAATTCTGTGAACATTGTGTCGTGGGTAAACAAAAGATGGTGTCATTTATGAGACATGCTCATAACAAAGATACACAGATACCAGATCTAGTACATTTTGATATTTTTGGTACAATTAATATAAAATTGCTCGGAGGAGTTGCTTAGTTTGTTACTTTTATTCATCATACATAACAAAAGGTGTGGTGTTTCCCTATTAAAACCAAGGATCAAGTTTTAGACATTTTCATAAATTTCATATGGTTCGTGAAAGGGAAACTAAGCAATTGTTGAGATATATTAGAATAGATAATGGTGGGGAATATTGCTCCAATGCATTCAAAGAATATGGTAGCAAACATGTCGTAAAACATGTGAAAATAGTTCCTGACACTCCATAACAAAATTGAACAACTGAGAGAATGAATTGGAAAATAATGGAGAGGGTGAGAAGTATGCTTTCAAATTGTGGTTTGTTGAAATAAGTTGTCTAAAAAACTTGCTACTTAATAAATCTGTCTCCCACAACTTCATTGGATGATGGCATTCTTAAATAGGTACAGAGTGGTAAATATCTATGTTATGCTCATTTGAAAATATTTGGTTGTAAAGAATATATGCATATTCCTAAAGAACATGGATCGAAGGTGGATGAAAATTCATTAAAATGTGTTTTCTTAGGATATGTTGAGAATGAGCTAGGTTACTTATTATGTGATCCTTTGAAAAATAAATTTATTAGAAGAAAGGATGTTATTATCAATCAAGAAAAAACATTTAAAACTAATGAAAAATATGCGGAGAAAACAATTGTTTAAATTCCATAACAATAGGAAAATCAAACACCATTACAAGAAGACACATCAAAAGATATTGAGAAAACATTGCAATAAAATGAAAGTGAGGAACAACAAGGAGAAGAACCTGAGCAACAACAAAATCAATCGCCATTGACAGAAACTCCACCATAAAACTCATCAATTTTTAAGACTTCCAGGTCACATAATCATTCACAAAGGTATTCTCCCTTAGAATATATTTTATTGATTGAAGAAAGTGAAACCACTTGTTTTTAGGAAGCAAGTGAAGCAAAAGATAACATCAAATGGAAAAAAATATGTAGGAAGAGCTAAAATCCGTACCTGATAATAAGACCTCGGATTTATTTGAAAGGCAAAAAGGAAGAAAGGTTTTAATGAACGAGTGGGTGTATCAAATAATGCATGAAAGAAAGGAAAATCAACAAAGATTTAAAGCAAGGCTAGTAGTCAAATGTTTTTGGCAAGAACAAGGTATTGATTTCACAAAAAAATTCTCTCTAATTGTCAAACTGTCATCAATACGAGTAGTACATGTTTTGGAGAATTTGGTATGTATGGATAAATAGTAATTCCCTAGATACATAGCCATATCTAGAACAACATTTTAAAGTGTTTTAGTCTTTTCCTATAAGAAATAGATAAGATGCGAAGATAAGAAGACCTACTTGTAGTTTTGCTTTCCTCTCGTCTCCCTTGTATCGATCCTGTCGCTCCTTCCCATACTTAATATGCTTGAGAAGTACCTGTAAACACAACAGAAAACAAAGAATCGATCAAAGCGAAAGATCTATTTAATATAAGTGAAAGGAATCACATATAATTCACAAATATAACAGTTATAAAACAATGCAAACATATGGGAGAAAGGTTCAAACACTTTATTAAACTGAAGAAGGAATTACAACCATTGGTGTCTGATTCAAAGCCATTCCTCCAGCTTGGATCCCATCCACATCACATCAAAAGCATGACAAACTTGTAGCATTACAATACTTGCTTCAAAGCCAAATCTCATAGCAAAATTATCTCCTTACAATTCAACATAATCCAACCCCTGATCACTTAGATGAGTGGTCAATTTATAGGAAGATGAAGGAGGTTTTGTCATAAATGGTGGCATTGAATGGCCTTCCATACTTAGAATTATTTCCATGGAGGAAGGGATGAGAGGATAAGATTCACCTTAACTCATTCCTCATCCATTTTCTAGCTCATAGGAGTTGATAAGTGAGGGAACTTTCTAGATGACTCCAAAAGATAAGAATTTTTCCCAAACCCTACGTGAATTTCGCTCAATCGCGCCTAGTGCAGGTGAAAGGAATCTTAAGTGCTCTATAGAGCACCCTAGCATGGACTTAACTACTCTGTAGCACACCCTTACATGGGCCTACCTACATTGGTCCCTCTAGAGACTATTTCTAGATGTATTGAAGTCATGAAACTGTCTCGGAAGGAGGCATTCAAAGGGGTAACTTGTTTAGGGCATATAGCAACTGAAATTAGGGTTTGATGAGCCCTAAAACACTGATCTAGATGATGGGATTGATGTGCCCAAATGGATCTGTAATAGCTGCCTCCTAAAGCATGAAGTCGGAAAAATGCCAATGTCGAATGAGATGCTTTACGATGTGATGAGGAGGTATCGAAGTGGAAGGTGACCTGCAACAATTACAATATATATATCATGATATTTGATTTTACATGAATTGTTGAGGGAAGGAATACCCATGCTCAGCTTCAGGGAAAAATTTAAGGATGCGAGTTTATCTTAGATTTTAGAAACCTTGGTAAATCATACTTGTCGCTTATATGCAAATTGTAAAATTCTTGTTGATATTTTTATAAAAATATTTAGGATTCTAATTATTTTATATTTGTCTACAAAAAATTTGGCGATTTTCAATGTAAAATAATTGTATACCATTAAATTTGGGCGAGTAATTTTTAGAAAAAATGGAAATTAGCAAATCTGTTTTTTTGGAAAAAGTGTCAAAAATTAGCGCACCTACAAATATTAGCCCCTAAAATTTTCCCTGCTCAACTTATAAGCTTTCATTACATGTACATAAACAATTGTCTACATATATAGACCCATTATTAGAATGACCATCAATGTAAAACTATTTTACATATGATTTAGTACTCCTGAAATCGCAAACTAGATGGATGAACCTAGATCCGAGGTCTTCTATCGTGTTCAATCATTCGCTCAAGTATGAGTCTAACCATGTGAATATGTGATCTAAAGTAAAACATGGGAAGACACCATCTAATTACCCGCCAATGATGTAAGCTGTTAACAGACGCGAGAGAAATCACCAATAATGATAATTATCCTCAAGGTACCGTAGTACATTCTGCATGGTGTGAATGGATGATTTGATGTCGAACATCATACAAAGTCTTTCAGTCGAAGGCCATTGATGTCAACCTATCATCGAAAGTGAGAAACCTGCCATTGATGCATGCAACCTTCAAGGTACTGGAAGTGTGTTTCTAAGTCAACTTCTTGGATAATGTGCTGATGTCGACAAGAAGCGACTCGTCACAGGAGGGCGTTGATGTATCCCACATCAACGACACGAAACGAGTGTAGTGATTTTAGAGATGGAATTTGACTGACGACATAGGGTTCAGGAATGGCGGTCATGAAAATGAAGGTTTATGGTATTGAAAAGGAAGAATTTTGATTGAATGACTTCTCTTGAATATGTCAGTGACACTAAAATGAATTGGTAGCATTGACCCAAAACAAAGTGATGGATGGTATGATAGACCAACGGTGTGATAACCATCAATCTACTAACCCAACCCAAATAGTTAGGGTGATGGAGTGAAAGTGTCATGTTGATAAAGTAGTTTTCCCCTTTTTCCCATTTTCCCTAGTCATTGCTAACCAATACCTCTTTATTTTTATCAATCTTGAGGAGGATAACATATGCTTGTTGAATAATTCCACCCTTCGGGTGAATCCATTGCTATTTGATGTTTTAATGATTCTAACAAAGGTGAAACTCAGTCTTGTCTAGATAGACAAGTTTGTTACAATTTGATGTTTTAACGAGTTTAATGACAAAGATAACTTGGTCCTTTTCATGTTTAGATTGTTTGAAAAGGGACAAAAATAAAACTCCACAAGTTCTTATTTGTAAATTAATCTCTCAAGCCTGAAAAGGTGTAAAATAATATAAGAGAGATCTCTATTGACCATGTTCAATCAACGTATTCCTTTTTCGTAAATAATCTATCTCAGCTTGAAAATGGGTTAAACTTATACTGAGTCGATGTCATTTCCAATCCATTAATGAGCTGAAAAGGACAAGCAATCAACAATCTTTTCATATTTCGTGAGTCTGAAAAGAGCCTAAAGAGGACTCATTTTGAGGAACGAGTGGTGTCTATGATAGAAAATGGTTCTGGTGATGTTGGAACTTCTCAAAACATGTTGATTTATGTGAAGAGGCTGGCTAATAAGACCACTCATTTCAACTGTTCCTCAAGAAAGGGTAAAACAACCAAGTGAAATCGTATGAAAACAACCAAGGCACATCTGATGAAAGAGGCTGATAAAATGGCAATCACGAGGATTAAAAATGGAAATGGGTTCATTTTTACACAAGCCTGAACCATAGGGAACTATGCTTGGATTTAGTTTCATGTTTACAAAAGCTTGAAATGAAAAACTATGCTTGGATTCAATTTCATTTTTACACAAGCTTGAAATGAAGAATTATGCTTGAGATTGGTTTACATGCCCCCAACATCATGAAAGGGAGAGTCTCCTGTAACTAGATGGAAGTCACTGCAGTGAAGCAGGATGATTATCCAACACCTTTTTGGCTTCATCCAGATAGGCAAAAAAGTGAATGGGGTGATTCCCTTCACATAGCCTAGAATGGAAACTTAACTTTACCATTAGGTGCATGTCCCCCAAGCTTCATTACATTCACTAAGTAGACTACTTGTCGCTATTAGGTGGATGGAATGAAGGTTTGTTTATGAGATCAAGTGAAAGACTCGACTGGGATTTTATGAGATCTAATCAAATACGTAACTTAGAACTTTACTCCAAGCGTCATTGTTTCATCTTTTAATGATCTTGACACAAGACAAAGAACTCTGCTCAGATTCCTTGTTTCATTTTTGAATGAGCTTGACATAAGACAAGGAACTATGCTCATAATCCTTGTTTCATTTTCTAACGAGGTTGATACAAGACCAGGAACTTTCCTCATATCCTTGGTTTCATTTTTCAATGAGGTTGACACAACACAAGGAACTATCCTCATGGGAGTTGTTTCATTTTTTAATGAGGTTGACACAGTAAAAGAACTATCCTCATATCCTATGTTTCATAACTCATAAGAGGTCATGAAGGAGAGATATGGTTCTAATGCCCCTAGTACATAATGTACCACATCATTGAATTGATCGCCAGTTGATGTAGGTATGGAACGGGTTGCCACATGATTGACCCATGGCGAGGATGAAACCATTGGTACGAAAGGACCAATTAGGGAAGATGGTTGACTGGAAGCCATATTTGGATCGGGAAATGAAATTTGGTAAACGTTGACAATTCTACCTTCATGTGTGAAACAAATCACTCAAAAGAGTGTTGAAACAATAGCTCCCATGTCATAAACATAGTCCCATCCTAGAAGTAAATTGTAATCTAAAGGGCTTGGGACTACCATCACATTTAGATAGACGTTTTTTCCTCCCAAAGTAATAGGCAATTGAGGAATGATCCATAATGGTTGACTAGTACCTTTATTAAAAGCCAACAAATTCTGGGTAATTAGCACAAGTGGTGACGAACTGAGTGCTTTCCGAGCAGTAGAGGAAAGGATACTCATTGATGCACCTTCATCTATAATAGTGTCAGGTACAATTATATTACAAACCTGTACTATGGTCTGGAAAGGCACATAAGAAGGAATACGACATCCTACCAGTCAATTCCAGTCAAAGGAAGTGACTAGACTACTTAGATGGGGTATCGTAGAAATGAGAGTATTATCCCCTTGTGTTACGAGAATGAGAGGATTTTCCTCCTGTCTTGATGGAATAGGAGGGTTGTCTCTAAGATCATTAGAATCTGAAGAAACAAAAAGAACCTGAGTGGTATCATACTCACTCTCTTAAGGAAAGTTATGATTAACTGAAGGTGAAATCAGGTCAAATCTTACCTCGACCTCTTGATTTTGGTCAGGTATAGATTCATGGGATTCACTTTCAAAGAGAGTGGGTTTGACCGATGGTTGATTTGAGTTAGACAATTCATCAACTAATGAAGGATTAAGGGAGAGTCTCCTGTAACCAGATGGAAGTCACTGTGTTGAAACAGGATGGTTATCCAACACTTTTTTGGCTTCATCCAAATAGGGACAAAGGTGAATGGGGTGATTCCTTTCATATTACCTACAGGGAAACTTAACTCTATGCTTCTTTCCATGAACTTTACTACCACTAGTTGATGGTGTGCCACTAACATGATCTCTAGAATTTTATGGCACAGGATGATGTGAATGAGAAGACCATTCTTCTAAGATCTGAGGAA
Source organism: Pinus taeda (assembly GCA_000404065.3). Classification (NCBI taxonomy): domain Eukaryota; kingdom Viridiplantae; phylum Streptophyta; class Pinopsida; order Pinales; family Pinaceae; genus Pinus; species Pinus taeda. The sequence continues at coordinate 43,553 of APFE031357720.1, forward strand.
TATCAGGAAAATTTTGAAGAATATGGTCTCCCGCAAAAGGTTTGGATGGATATCGAACTTTGTGAGGCTTGATGGATGGTTTCTCACCAGATGTTGCATTCAAAGCAATGGTTTCTTGGTTGCCCCTCTGTTGAATTTGCTTCTTCTTCTTCTTTTTCTTCTTCTTAGCCACTTGGTTACTAGTACCAATACTTTCACCAGGTGAAGAAGTGGAAGGGGAGGATGAAACAACCGAAGAAGAAGGTAAAGGGTCAACTTTAGGATCAACTGGAGCTTGATTTTGTCCAGATGGAGGAGTACTTAATTGCAGAGAAATCACGACATTTTGAACCAAGGAGGTTGAAAACAACCATACTGGCAAGCCAATGGTAAGCCTTGGAAGGGACAATTTAGCCATATAAGGAGCACTAATATTTCCAAAAGGAGGAAAATGACTAGGATTCCCATCAAAAGGAATTCCTTGATCGGTGGACTCTAGATTTGTCGCCATATGTTTCAACCTAAGATCAACTAAGGAGTGAGCATGGAGGATGTTATCCATGGTCAACTAAATTTATTTTAATCAAAGTACCATAACAAAACAAAAAATGGATAATCTAGGCAAAATGTTTACCAAGAAACTGTGAACTGCAGAACACCTTTTAGTGAACCAAGAAGTACGAGCCGACAATCTCCCTGAATGCTGTGTTCGTTGTATCACACTATACAAGGTAGCCAACTCAGTTACCTAAGGATGGATAGCAATCCAATGTTGTCCTCTCATATATAACCGAGAGTACGTGGATGCCTAATCCATATTTAAGCAATGTCTAATGCAAAACCGCACAGCGAGAGCATTCCCATATACTTTATGTACTATAACACCGCACTGTATACTCAAAGGTACGTGGAAAAGCTACGATATACTCACGTACGTGGAATGAGGTATCACATTCAGGATGTATTGTAGACAAGTTAGCGACAACTACTTTGTTTTATGACGTCGGAACATGTCTCTAGCCTAGAACAACTAAGTGTTTTTTGTTAGGTGACAATGCTCCATTAGGTAAATTCAGATAAATTTTAAGTTGTTCTTCTTTAGAATTTACCTTTCAAGTTTAGCCATGTGATGTATGCTTGCAATTCCTAAAATGCAACTAATATGATAAGCATTATTTTCATTCAATTGAATAATGAAAACCTTAGCTAGTAGGGATAGAGCAATCAGATCTTTAACAAAGAGCAAAAAGCACATCTAATGCAATTTCCCTATCTATTCCTTTAAAGAATTCACAAACTACAATATGAACTATGTAAGTTTTTCTTTTCGAATCCCTTAATGTTATGATGAACAAAAAAGAAACTAATGCACATACAATCAATCAATCTTTAACAAGAACAAGGACTTTATGAATGTTCTGTTTCGAAGGAAAAGAAGACTTTTACGACACTTTATTTCGAACAAAGATTAATCAATTGTATTCTAACTTTGACTATGGATAGATAATGAAAAAGGAAACATTTAAGAAACATTAATCAGCCAAGTCAAAGTAGGGCTAGCAAATGAGATAGAAACTTGTTTTCTGAGACATGACATCCATTGATCAATCAACAAGCAATCAAACTTAGGAAATTTGGTAAAAAACTCAATCCAAAGGTGAACATTTTCCCTAAGGTGGATCAATGCAGCTCAAAGAGGGCCAAACTGCACTGTAGAGCACTGTCTCTTACTCAAGGCTGCTTTGTAGAGCATTGTCCCCTGACCAAGCCTGCGGTGATTCCTGACAGGCCACTGAAGAGTCATCTAACCTTATTTTTTGACCAAAATTCAATGCAAAACAGCTAAAATACAGTCAATGAACTCAAGTAGGGTCTACAAGAATGTCCTAGGACATGGATAAGCTAGTAGGAAAGGTGATAGTTCCCTAGTGGAGTCGCCAATTTGTTTTGGAGAATTTGGTATCTATGGATAAATACTAATTCCCTAGATAATTAGACATATCTAGAACAACAGTTTAAAGTGTTTTAGCCTTTTTCTATAAGCAATAGATAAGATGAGAAGATAAGAAGACCTACTTGTAGTTCCTCTTTCTTCTCGTCTCCCTTGTATCGATCCTGTTGCTCCTTCCCGTACTTAATACACTTGAGAAGTACTTGTAAACACAACAGAAAACAAAGAATTGATCAAAGTAAAAGATCTATTGAATATGAGTGAAAGGAATTAAATACAATTCACACATATAAGCATTATAAAACAATACAAGCATATGGGAGAAAGGTTCAAACACTTTATTGAATAGAAGAAGTAATTACAGCCATTGGTGTCTGATTCAAAGTCATTCCTCCAGCTTGGATCCCATCCACATCACGTCAAAAGCATGACAAACTTGTAGCATTACAATTCTTGCTTCAAAGCCCAATATCACAACAACATTATCTCCTTACAATTCAACATAATCTAGCCCCTGATCACTTAGATGAGTGGTCAATTTATAGGAAGATGAAGGAGGTTTTGTCATAAATGGTGGCATTGAATGGCCTTCCATACTTAGAATTAGTTCCATGGAGGAAGGGATGAGAGGATAGGATGTAGCTTAACTCATTTCTCATCCATTTTCGAGTTCATAGGAGTTAATAAGTGAGGGAACCTTCTAGATGACTCCAAAAGATAAGAATATTCACCAAACCCTATATGTATTTTTCTCAATCTCGCCCAGCGCAGGTGAAAGGAAGCCTAAGTGCTCTGTAGAGCACCCTCGCATGGACTTACCTGCTCTACAGCACACCCTTACACGGGCCTACCTATGCTAGTCCCTCTAGAGGCTATTTCTAGATGTCTTCAATTCATGAAACTATTTGGGAAGGAGGCATTCAAAGGGGTGACTTGTTTAGGGCATGTAGCAATTGAAATTAGGGTTTTATGAGCCCTAAAACATTGATCTGGATGATGGGATTGATGTGCCCATATGGATCTGTAACACTACCTAGTCTTCTAGCTGCTCTACATTTATAATTGGAGCATTTATATGTCAAGAAAACCTTCCTACATGGAGATTTATAGGAAGACATATATATAGAGTAGCCAGAAGGATTCATTACAAAAGGTAAAGAAAACTTGGTTTGTAGGTTGGAGAAGAGTCTATATGGGTTAAAACAAGCCCCTCGTCAACGGTATAATAAATTTCACTCTTTTATGTTTGATCATAATTTTAAAAGGAAAAATGAAGGTCATTGTGTATAGATTAAAAAATATGAAAGAGGAAATTTCATTATGTTGTTATTATATGTTAATGACATGTTCATTGTTGGGAAGGATATGATCATGATTAACAGGTTAAAAGAGGAATTAAGAAAGGCCTTTGCAATGAATAATTTAGGATGAACAAGGAATATTTTGGGAATGGAGATTATACGTTACAGAAAAAGCAATAAATTATGGCTGTCACAACAGAAATACCTTGAAAAGATATTGGAAAAATACAATATTATTGATGCAAAATAAATAGTTGCACCAATTGCTTCTCATTTCAAATTAACATCCAAACAATTCCCCACTACTACTAAAGAAAAAGAATAAATGTCCAAGATTCCATAGGGTACTGCAGCAAGAAGTCTTACGGATGCTATGGTAGGCACTCACCCTAACAATGCACATTTAGTGGGAGTAGTAAGTATCTAGCAAACCTAGGCAAGGAAAATTGGAATGTTGTTAAGTGGCTCTTAAGATACATTAAAGGATCAATTGAGTATTGTTTGTTCTTTGAAGGTACCAATACCTTGTTGGAAGGATCTACAAATATTAATTTTGTAGGTGGCATGGATTATAGAAGATATACAAGATGTTATTATGGCGTGGATTATAGAATATATACAACAAGTTACATCTATCCTTTTGAAAGGTTTGTGGTATCATGGGTATCTAGACTACAAAATCTGGTGGTTATTTCTACAATTGAAGTTGAGTGTATGGCAGCAACCAATGCATGCAAGGAAATGATTCAGATGAAGAGGTTCCTAGAGGAACTAGGCCTACAAAAAGAAAAGTATGTATTGAATTGTGATAGCCAAAGTGCACTCCATCTTTCCAAAAGCTCACTTTTCACTATAAAACAAAGCATATTGATGTTAGATACTACTGGATTCGTGAAGTGTAAGATGATGTGTTACTACAGTTGGAAAAAATATACATAGAGGACAATCTTTGTGATATATTAACAAAATGTTTTCCAAGGGACAAGCAAGATATTTGTAACAAAATGTTTTCCAAGGTATAATAAGGATATTTGTATAGCCTTGGCTTACCTATTGCAAAGATGACAAAACAAAATGTTTTCCAAGGGATAAGCATGATATTTGTAGAGCCTTAGCTCACCTGTTGCAAAGATAACAAAATAAGACTTAGAAAGATATGTAACTAAGAGATATAATTTTGTATTTTTTCTCAAGTGGGATATTGTTGCATGTGACACTAAATAAATGAAATAAATAAATAAAAGCATATTGTAATATTATGACTTCCTCAAACTTCTCAAAGAAGTATACAATCATGGTTTTGGGTTAGTGGCTTTAGACCCATGGTTTTCATAGAACATGGTATTCTACCAATAATATTTTCTAGCTTATTCTATGAGATATTATTTATATGTACTCTTGGTTGGACATTAGGTTTGTGGGTGGGAATGAGAGAATATTGGAGTTGGGTGAATGGTTGTAAGTTTTTATTTGATGGAAAAGTTAAGGTTTTTGCCTCTAGTGATTTCCACTTAAATATATTGTTCATTTGGTTTTCTGAATTTCATTTACATTATTTTTCAGATATGAGATTTAAATTTACATGCTAATATAAATCTACTATGTTATTCATAGATTTGATATTTATGTTACAAATCTACAACAATTTACACATATCTAATATTTACATTCGTAAATAATTTGTTGGTTGCTTTAGCAGTTAGTTTGTAACAACTTTCTCAAGCATGATTCATCTTCTTATTTTCCTACTAGTTCTTTATAGTCTTTTATTTTTGTGTTGCATTAATTTTTTTCTTTCTTTCTTGGGATTAATAAAATTAGAGAGAGCAATTAAACAGTAACATTTATATAGAATTTGTATTTGTATAAAAGAGATTTATATAGAAGACTAAAATTTATATAAAATACTAAAATTAGATGGTTCATTAATTCATAAAAATCATATATATGTGTGCGTGTGTGTGTGTGTCTTGAAAACATAAGATTAATCTATCAAAATATAATAGAGAGGAAGTCTCTAGATCTAATTAATTGACATAGTAAACCCTAACAACTAAGCTATTTTAGATTTTTCTATATGACCTTGACTAGTGGGAGATATTAAGCTCTCTAACACATCCCCTAAATCTAGACTATTACAAATAACAACACAAACAAACAAACCATTCCTAGGTGTGCTTTTTATTTTTTTTAGATTCAATTGAATCATAACGAGTGTTAGTGTGTTTAATTTTGTGATATAACATATGGTTCTTGGATAGACCAATGGCCAAACTATTTTCCCAAAATATAGAACTTTGCACCTTCTCTTAAGAGTTTTCTCAATGACATGGTGTGACACGTTGCTAATGTTGTTGATGTTGCTACTACATACTCTACTACATTTGAAGATTTTGAGGAAATGATGTTGCTACTATATACTCTACTTCATTTGAAGATGTTGAGGAAATGGGATGCATCTTGGATGATATGATATTGAACCTATACCTAAATGGAATACATAATTGGAAGGGTTTTTATGATCATCAGTGTTTGCTACGAAATCAACGTATATGTACTAAAAAAGATATTGCCTTCATAAGTGGAATTTTAAATCCCATAATATGGTATACCTACCATGTACCTAAAGATTATTTTACTAACCTTATAATGAGCCTTTGAGAAATTCAATGAATTTGAAAATCAAGCTTGCTGAATACATGATATCTTACCTCATAGATATAAGATACATGAGACTACCTACAAATATCATGTACAAAGTAGGATCAATTGTTGATCCTTTATCTATGTTAATTAACTTTGTAATTGTTAAAATTGGTACAGTTTCTAGTTTTCCTTTATATATTTTGAACCTTTTGAATATAATGGTGGCACACCTTTGTTGACAAATAAAAATATCTTGTGCAATTTTTTTTTTACTGTTAAGCCCAAGAAAATATCTCATAAAACCAAATTAATAATTTCAAACATTGTTCATTGAAAATTTGAATCCTCCAATTATTAAATTTCATATTATATATATTATATATATAATATATATATATATAATATTAAAATATTACCTTGCTAATCTATTTCCATGTAACGTTTTGATCAATTATCACAAAAAATATTATTTAATCTCACAAAGCTCACGAGTCAAAGAAGTCTTTCAAAATGTCTTCCACTGCTTAGAAAAGTGGTTTCCAATGTTCTCGTTAAAACATGTATAATTATAAAGTCTGGTGTTAATGGTTTCCACCAAAAACTATCATGCTATTATGTAATCTCCCATCAGTAAAATATAAGTTGCTTTAATTTACTAATGATTTGATAAAATATTTTTAAATTTATTATTTAAGAAAGATGAGGCTAACAAAGATTTCGCAGTTTTTAAACTTTATTATGTTAATTTCGGTATTGTAGAGTAGAGTATTGTAGAGTAGAGTTGTTTTTAGAGTTAGATGATTTAAAAGTTACGTTAGTAAAAGTTTTGCTTTTGAAATTCTATTATTCTTTAAATTTATTTATTTATAAAGTGATTGATTGACGTTTTATTATGGGTGTTTTAGTAACTTTCATTTTTTATTAATTTTTTTGTGTTTTTAATTTTATTTCATTTTTATTTAATTTTATTTTTTTACCATTTTCAGAAATTATAGTTTTTCTCACAAATTTTAAGAGGAAAAAATAATTCAAAAAATCAATTATATTGTTTAAGTTGCAAATCATATTGTTTATGTTGGAAATTGTATGTGGCAACATGTTGTAAATTGTGAAGAGATTTTGTGAATTTCATTTATAGTTTATCCATCTATCCATCAACAATTTTTTATTGTTTCTTAGAAGCCCATGAAATGGCTCCTGAACCCATGTGAAAAACATAACCGGAAGTGCTTTTCCGATCATCTATACTTCCAACCCAATCACTATTAGTGTATCCAATTAAATCTGAACATTCTGAGACAGTATATAAAATGCCAAACATTTTTGTACCTTTAACATACCTCACAATTCTTTTTGCTGCCTGCCAATGTGTCTCTTTTCCTCTCCATGAATTTGGAAATTAAACTAATAGCAAACATTATATCCAGCCTAGTTGAAGTTAAATACATGAGGCTGCCAACTATGCTCTTATATAAGCTAGGATCAAAATCCTTGCTGCTGTCCTCTTTGCTGAGTTTTAATCCCATTACTGTAGGAGTGATTGCAGCCTTGCACTCTTGCATATTAAATTTGCCCAACACTTCATTTACATATTTTGCCTGTCAGATAAAAATTCCATTTTCATTTTGATATACTGCTATTCCTAAGAAGTATCTCAGCAAACCCATATCAGTCATCTCAAATTCTTCTTTCATGACTAATTTAAAATTTTCAATGAGGTAGTCATCATTACCTGAAAAAATTATATCATCAACATACAATACTATAATTAAAATCTTACCATCCTTTTTTTTTATGTAGACGGTGGGTTCTCCCTCACATTTGTCAAACTCATTTTCCAGTAGATAGGAATCTATCCTACTGTACCACGCTCTTGGCGCTTGCTTCAGCCCATAAAGAGCTTTCTTCAATCTGCATACTTTGTGCTCTTGGCCTTTCTTTTCATAGCCTAAAGGTTGTTCAATATAGACCTCCTCCTTTAACACTCCATTTAGGAATGCTGACTTCACGTCCATTTGATAAACTTTCCACTTGTTTTGAGCTGCTATGGACAACACTGCTCTCACGGTTTCCATTCTTGCAACCGGTGTGAAAGTTTCCTCATAATCTCTCCCATACTGCTGCTTGTACCCTTTGACAACCAGCCTTGCCTTGTGTCTTTCAATTTTGCCTTCAGCATTGCTCTTGGTC
>APFE031357739.1:2625-16828 GCA_000404065.3 Pinus taeda
AAGAAATTTGTTACGTGTTAAGGTCGTTACAACACAGTATATCTATATCACATCAAACTCCTATTGCACTTAAAAGGGAAATGCACCATTAGTCTACCCTATTTCCTCTTACAGAGTTTGACTAAGATGTCAAAAACTATTCAAAAACAAAAGGGTAATGAAGATAAAAGTTTTTATCATTTTGGGTTGATTAAAATTCTAATTGAATTTGAAGTGCAAAGGAGGGGAAAAACATGGAAAGAATTTTTGGTTGCTAATCAAATCAAAGATGGAGAAGATGAACAAGAACAGTAAGAGTGCTCAGAGTTTATGCTTGATATTGATGAGGAAATCCCTATGCGCAAGTCAAGAAATATTCCTCCACATAGCAGTAGTGTAAGGACAAAAAAGATGAGGCAAGAAGTTGCCCATAAAATTGAGCAAGACAAAATTTTCACTACTTATACGAGAAGATCAAGGAGAATACAAAAGAACCAAACACAAGATGATCAACTAGAGTCAAATGCACATGCACCAATGGACATTGAGAGCAGTGCTCATTCACGGTCAGGACCAGAAGCCGAAATGGAAGTCGAGAGTAACAATGGACAAGGGAAAGAGCCAGCACCTACAAACAAGAAACAAAGGAGGTTAGAAAAACAAATTGAAAAGCTAAAAGAAGAATTGATGGAGGAAAACATGCTAGAGAAGGTCATCAAGAAGGATAATGAAATGTTGAGAGCTCAGAGCAAGAAGACTCAGCAAAAAAATGAGAAGCTAAAGGAGCAAATCAAAGAACTCAAGGTTGAACAAACCGACATTTGCAAGTGGGCAACCAAATGGTATACTCAAAAGAAAGCTCTCAAAGAAAAATACAAGAATTTGAAACATGAGCTCTACATTCAGAAGAATGCCCAAGCTCAGAAGAATATAGATGCATTGTTACAAGCGGCAGAGACATAGGCAGGAACAGAGTATAAAGGGAGCACATCAGGATTAGCATGAGGACATGCTAAATCATTGATCTGGGAGGATATGTTGTTACCATTTCATTGCAATCCTTTTCTTCTAGAAATCCATCATTTGTCTATCTTTTTCTCCCATAAACCCCTCATAGTCCATTCAAATTGATTAATCAAAGAATTATAGTTGTTATTTTACATTAAATTTAATTTGTGAATTTTTATGTTAAAAATTAGAAATTTTCAACAAAATTACATGATGTCATGACTTCCTCTAAATGGTTTATGATGTGACATGTGGCATGGCAGGAAAATTAAAACAAAGGATAGGAACATGATCTAGGATGTACATACATGGTGAAAGATATATTCAACAACGAATCTAAAGCTCCTGGATACATGGTCAATGCTGGTCAAACCCAACCTTTTTGGTCACAAAAGCAGCAAAAAGCCAAAGTTACCTAAACTGTTTTCATTTTGCTTTGGAAATCAGTTAAGATTAGAAAAGACAAAAATCACCTTTTTTGTAAAAGAAGAAACATCTACATGATAATGTATGTACATTCGATTATAGACTAGAAGGGAAAGTTAGTGAACAAGGATAGGAGACAAGCAGATAAAAGGACTGCGTATTGTATTGTCCAGAACATTGTTGTTCTTGTGTATTGTTTCCACAACATTTCTCTTGCATGTGATTTGATTTCTAGAACTTAATTACAGGCATCATTTTACCATTACAGTGCTTATGCATTAACCTTTTCATCACTTGGAGTTTCCTAAGTGTGCCATTGAAGCGTGGACGGGTCCTACGTGGAGATTGGTATACTTTTATTCTCATTTCCATAGCATTTTCGAATCTGAATAGTGTTGAATAGTGTTTGATGTTATTTTCTTGCCTGTGAGTTTATTGATTCGATTAGAAGTTATTGCAAGTATTATTCATGGTGATAGCTTGAGAATTCGATTGCTAGATTATTGAACAATATCTTGTAAAAGATTTGATCGACCATTGAATTTCGAAGTATCTCTGTGGACTCTGTTTTCATGCATCTGAGTTTTAATGTGCTTAAAAGAGTTTTTAGTTTTCATGAATGCTTAGTGTGTTAGCTGGCTAGAGCTTTTGTGAATGATATCCTTGTAAGAGGGTTGAAAACTCAGACTAGTAACACGCTGTTTCTTTAGAACAGTTAATTAAATTAGATGATCTGAGTGTTAAAGTGTGAAAGGAAACATATTTCAATCTCCTGTAAAGGAGTGTTGTAGCTTGTCACAGTAGACACTTAGTTAGGTAGATGAGATCCTTTTAGGTCTATAGACTTTAGACACGTGCCTCTAAGATTACCTACCTTGGTTGACATTAAATTTAGTCTAATCTAGCACCCTAGATTGGCCACTACAACTTGTTAGATTATTAGATTTGGGTGCTAGCTAATGATGCTTATATTTACTAGAGGTGTATATAATTAGATGACGTTAGTGAATTTGAATGTGTATTTTAGATGATGTTTATGTTTGTTAGATGGTTATCATCCTGATATTTATTTTTATGAAATAATATTTATTACAGATTATGTATTGTTGAAGTTATATCAAAATTTTATACATGAAATTACATGCAAAACGAATTACTTTAAAAAAAAATGCAAAGACATTTTTATAAATTACAAAGTTTAGTATGGTTGAAATTAGAATTGTAAAATTACCATAAATATTTTTCTATTGCTTAGATAGTTCATTCATATTCATTTTAACCTAATTTGTAAAATATTTCAATACTCACAAGGAAAAAACAATTAAGGTAAAATAATTTAGTTATTTTTTAATAAGATGAAAATGTGTAACACATTCAATTTTTAATATAAAATATCAATAATAATAAATGATTCAAAAATAGAATTTAAACAATGAAAAGTTACACTATGGTCAATATACATAGAGAGATAAAAACCACTATAGATCAATCTTAATCTTGTATTTATGAAGCACTAAATGATATTAAATATTTTGACATATACATATTTTTGCAGGTTTTGCATTTAAAAAAGAGATTTTCATATAATGAGATTCGATCCTTCTCAGCTCTTGGTTTATAAAAGTCAATCTATTTTTAAATTTAAAAAACTTAAGGATATTGCTATTGATCAGTACTACAAGCCAAACATAATAGTTGGTGTTTTTTAGGGAATATGGGTTGACGCCATCCATGGCTATGCCGATTCGTAGAATTTGTATTTCATCCTTGAATTTTTCAGTCCATTTATACTCCATATGCTTCATGGCTATTGAATCTATTGGGATTCACATAACTCTCAACTCACTTCTGTGTGAGGCATGTCATCCCTACAACATAGCTAATTCTTTGAAATGAAAGATCCTTTGAATCCTTGGGATTATAGGCATGTGCCTCAATATCTTATGAGGAGGACCATGTGATTTAGCCTTTTATTTTATTTTATTTATGGTACATGTCATGCCCACATTTTAGACATATCTCTTTGTCGACATATTCTCCTCTATACAAAATACAATCATTCAGACATGCATGATATGATATGTACTCAACACCCAACATTTTCAACAATTTCTTTGCCTCTTCATAGTTACCCGACAAGACATTATAACATGGAAGAACCTTATCTTTGAATAACCTACAATTGGTGGGTAATATAAATGTACAATGTCAATATTTAACGTTCATAACATTGACCATTTTTAATGTTGATTGTGTGACAAGATTTCTCAAAATATAAGTGATTTGGTAGATCATGGTCAACTACCTCAATACTACCAAGAAAACTGCATTTGACATGCCAAAATTTTCTTTCAAGTTGTAAATAACATTGTTGTCCCCAACTGGGTGGATTTTGATTGGCTGATAGATCCAAAGAGAGGAGTGGTGGAAGCAGATTTCAGGGTTTCAAATAAGGCAACAGTGATGTGAGCATCATCCCTTAACTCATCATTCTCGAATGCATCTAACAACATTTCCTTCATGGAAGTCGTATCTCATAAGCAATCATCCATACCAACCTCTATTTGATTGCCTCGATTGCCAACTTGTGATGAAGTACAACTATTGATGTAGTCATTCCTAATTGGTGAATCTAGATCTAGTGAGAATTGAATAGGTGGTTGATTCAAACATTCTTTTTATGCTTCCTCTATGAGTCTTACTCTTAATGCAATCTTCTCTTGATTTGACATTGTAGTGGGGTGCACCAGAAGATGGTAGGTTGGTCGCTCATCATCACTAGAATATTAATTTTAAAAAACATTGAACAGTAGTACATCATTGATATTACTAAGGATAATGAAATTGGTTTGTTGAAATTACATTATACCATACAATTACTACTAGCCCTGACCCAAGATTGCGGCTGGAAGATGGCATGTTCCAATTAGCAGGATGAAGCGGCTGTCCATTTTCATCTACCAATTGCTTGTGATATGCTTCTCCTGTTAAGAGTTTCTGACGTTTTTGAAATGGCGGAATAGTTTTTTCATCTAAACTCAATTTGGAATCAGGATCCTACAAATTTGGATACATTTTTATTCAAATTGACATGGATAAAAAAAATCAATTAAATAATCGAAATATAAATAAAATTTGAACTTACCAGAGAAGGAAAAGCAGAACGTCTCGAAGGACTTTGAGAAACATGGAACAAGATGGAATTTGAAGAATTGACTATTTGATATTATGAGATTTTCTCCTTGCATTTGAGCAAAATTGGCAATATTTTTTTGTGTACCTACCTAAAATTAATTACGAGTACCATATAACCATAATCTGAATTTCAATATAGTTTTCAAGAATAAAGTGACTTTAAGCGAATATGTATATATGTATATATGTATATATGTATATATGTACATATATGATGAACTACTATAACTCTCGTGGATGTGTCCTAAAAGATAATTTGAGATGAATATGCCATTTTATGTGAAAATAAAAATTCAGATAACTTTTAAAGCCTATTGATGCTCTTATGAAAACTAACTGCACCAATGCGTTTAAATAATAAAAGCATTGATGTGTTAAAATAATAACCGCACCAATTTCTGGGATTTTAAAAATTAATAAAAAGAATTCTATGATATCGATGCTCTTGTAAAACCAACTTCATCGACCAGTTAAAATAATAAATGCACCAGTTTCCAAGATTTTGACAATTAAAGAAAAGAATTCTATCATATCAGTTCTCTTCTGAAAATAACAACATTGTTGCGTTTAAATAATAACCACATCGGGCCATTAAAATAATAGCCCCACCAGGTTCTAGGATTCGAATAGATATATATATATATATAATATATAAAAACAAATGGCACTGATACGTTTAAATAAAAACCACACCGATTTGCACCTGTTTACGGGATTTCAAAAATAAAAAACGAATTCTATCATGTCGATGCTCTTTTTTGGCAAAAATTTTGGAATATTATAAACCCAGGGTTTGACTTGAGGTTTCCAACAAAGTACCATCGTAGTCTAGCTTATCACCAACATTTTACTCCATTCAAAGGAAATGAGAATCTCACCTAAGGCATGTCGCACCAAAGAATGATAAGAGGGATCAAAATTAGTGGCATGCAACCAAAACTATCATCACAGTATTCATTCATTTTAAACTTAATATCATTCATCGCAAGCAGATCTAATTATAAACCAATCACCCATATATTAGTAGACAAAGAATTGTGCATATATGATTAAAAAAATTTAAAGGAATCATGCATTTATCAATCATATAATAGAAGTCATTCCTGCGACACTTTCTTTATTATTTAGGCAGTCATTACAATATAGATCCACATAGACTCATGTGTTCTCATCTCTTCAAATCAAATACATTACACCATAACATTATAATTCATAGAAGGAAGGATCATAACTCTTTCCAGATTACAGACTCTCAACATGCAGACCATTACCAATAGATAGGAGTAATAGCTCTGATTCTAACTCTAGCTGCCTGATTTTCCCATCTATGGATTCATTTATAGACTCACTCACTTGATTTGTTCGTTGCTCAGGTTCTTTGATCCTATCCTTGATCCCATCCGCATTGAAAAACTCTAGTGCCTTTATCCTAATTCTTCTTGATCCTTTCAAAATTGAACTTGTGTTTTCTTCTTTTGCAGCCTCCTGAGTACCAACAGAACTTACTTGTTGCTTTCTATTTTCTAGTGGCTTGCTTCTCGCAAATCTAGCCATTTTCTTGTCTGCGACTTCTCTATAAACTTATTTCCCAAAATATCTTCAAAGAAGAACCCAACACTCTTATAAAAAGTACCACACCAATGCATTAAAATAATAACATCATTTCTGGGATTTTGAAAATAAAAAAAGGAATTCTATCATAGCAGTGCGTTTAAAAAATTTAAGGCATCAATAATTTATCATAATCGCTGTGTGTTACTTGTAAATGCACTAGCGATGTTTACTATTTAATGCATGAACGTTCAAAAAAACTGAAGAAAAAAAAGTGTTTTTTTTTTCAAATTGAAAATTGAGTGGCAATTGATTTTTTGAAATCTAATTTCATATCTTTTAAATAGTAATAAGTTATTCATTATTTCATTATTTTTCCCAAAATTTCAAGGGAGAGATTTGCAAGAGAGACATATCAGGAGAACTGTGGACCAACAAAATACCTTGGAACAACAAAACTATTCATAGGGTCATAAGTTGAAAGGTATGGTGATTCACTCAAAACCCTGCATAGTAAAAATTTTAAATTTTACTAATAAAAAAAATTATAATTTTTGTTAGGTTTTAATGAAAAGAAATATTGAGACATATTGAGAGCACTGTAGAGCGACATAATATTTTGGAACTGTAGAAATATCATAATTTGAAAGGCATGGTGATTCACTCAAAACCTAGCATAGAAAATTTTTTAAATTTTATTGTTGATTTTATTGTTAAAAATTTGTACAATTTTTATTAGATTTATTTAAAATTCAAAAATAAAAATAAAACCCTACACAATAAATATTTTACTATTGATTTTATTAAAAAAATGTTACGATCTTTGTTCTTATTTATATTTAATTAAAAAAAACTAACAAATTCAACACTTACCTTAAACCCTTTCACCTTAGGGTTTAACTCCCTCTACCACTTAATAATTAGGGCTTTTCATTTTATTTTAGATTTAATGGGTTTGTGTACTTACCATAGATAGGGTGTTTGACATGTAATGTAGGGGGACCACTTATTAAATCAGATCCAAACCTTGTTGACCCTATCCATTTAAAAAAAAAAATGTTTGTTTATCTATGTGCCCTGTGTAATACAAGACACCAGTGATGGCGATGCTTTTATTGTTACATAACGCACTGAATCCTGTCGACCCTATCCATTTTTTTAAAAACGTTGTTTGTTTATCATTGCACCCTATGTAATGTAATGCACTGATGAGCCTCTGCCAAATATCATTGTTAAGTCCAAAAAACTTATATTTAATTATTTATGTTTTCGGTTTTTACTGTGATGGCGATGCTTTTATCATTACAAATCACACTGTCATAATTTAAAGTTATTTAAAAAAATTAATTTATGTTTTCAGTGTTTAACAATTAAACATCTGGTGCATTTACTAGATTAAACGCATCAAGGTGTTTATGCAAATAACTACACCGGTTACGAGAACTCTTTTTGGATGAAAAATATTTGATTTATGTATAAAATATATTTAATGGCTTTTGTATTGAATGGTACATGTTGTATATTGATAAAAAAATGTTTGATAAGTTTTCAAACGACAAAAATATTGATCAACCCAATGATAACATATCCAAAAAAGTAGAAAAGACAAATTCTTTGTAAATTATTTACAAAATTAATATGTTTGAACTATATGTAAGTTTAACTAATATGTATTGGTTAATCTATTTCAAGTAGAGACACAAAATGAGGTAGCTTGATAATATTATTTCTAATCTAAGTGCATAAGAGTGTAAAAGGTTGATAGAAAAATTACAGAAGGATGAATCAAACGAATGAAAAAATACTATTCAATATGAGTTTTTTTTTTAATTTTCATTAATAATATACTTAAGAATATTATATAACATGTTTCAAGCAGTCTATTAATTCGTATATGTTTAATGTTCTACAGGGAGCAATAATGAAAGAAAAGATCCATGTCTTTCTAAGAAAAGAAAAATAATAGAACATGTAAATGATGATGAATTGGTCTTTAGCTCATCTGAAGTGGTGTTGGAGGTTAATGAAAGGGTGAAGTCTTTTACAAAACTATTAGGGATATAGTGGAGCAAACATATAGATGCACTTTCCACTTACAATTCAAAATCAATCCAATGATTCCAAGAACTAAGTTAGATCTAAATTACAAGAAGCGTTTCCAGACCTATGGTCAATGGGACTTGTTAGACTTAAAATAACAAAAACATACAACAACAAAAATAATTATTCAAAAGGTAATATTCCTAATTAAAATGATTTTCTAGAATTATATGTATATATTACCACAAACCATTCATTTATTAATATCATTTTTGTTATATTTAGTTTTCATATATCAATATAAAAATAGTTTATTATGTTTTCAGAAAGATTATGAAAATCTCAAAGGATCAAGAATCTGATATGCAAAACATGCCAGTAGGAATGTCCAAAAAATTGTACAAGGTGATGGTCAAAGAAATGGACATAATCGCATTACAAGAGGAACCATTTGAATAACAACGTGCTTCAAATGTATGTAATCATTGACTCTGTACATATAAACAAAGAATTTAGCATTAAATATTAATTTTCAAGTGTTTTCTTACAGAAAAGAAAACAAAATGGAACTCATTCAACACATATAAAAGGACAACAAGGAAGAAAAGGGTTATATCAAAGTCTGTGAGTAATTGTTAATATTTCCTTATAACAACTCAAGGTTTCATTTTTGTATATTTTAAGTTGTTTTACAACAACCATACTTGATGCCTTCAAATAGGTGCTAACATACAAAGAAGAGTCATCAGAAGTTTTCGTTGATATTGGGTTAAATATGGGTTGTGAGTATATGTTGGCATATCAAAAATTAATTGTTGAATTTGTAAGTATCTATGTTGTTTTACTTCTATGCATTTATAATTAATAGACCAAAAAAATTGATCCAAAATTAAATAGGAATGAAAAAAATTACGGATATAACAAAAAATACAAAGATGCAACGTAAATAACACTTCATTTCATTAATATCAAATACTGAAATATGCTTACAGACATAATTGAAACAAGACTAGCTCAGGCGGTGGTAGTTTATTTCTTAGAAGAGATTTGGTGGCTACATGCCTTTGAACTATGTTACAATGAGGCTCAAGGGGCTATTCATTATTGAAAAACATGAGAAAACACTAACCTTAAGAGATGTAACACCAAGACTTTGTGGGCCCCGTTGGGGTTAGTTGGGCAACCAACTTCACGGGGTCATAACTTGGTCATATTATCTCTGTTTGGTGTGTACCATATCTTATTGGAAAAGTCTCTTTAAGTACTACAAGATTTTCCACAGGCCCCTGCCTATGACTATGGGTATGCAATGAACCTACAAAAAATGTCGTTTAGGGGGTCAAAACTACTCCAAAAGTTCAAGACCCAAAAAACTACTAAAAATAGTAAATGTTGAAATAAAAAAAGGAAAAAAATGAAACCAACTGGAGGTCTAAGTGGAATAGGTGGGTGGCCACCAATATCCACTTGGATTATTCCTCCCCCCTTAGGAAGCAATGGTTCCCATTGCATGTAGAGCCTCCATGAGGTGAGGAAATTTTTGTTGAACCTGGTCCCTAGTGAGCCACTTGCCTTAGTGTAGGAGTTGGCTAGATTTGACAACTAGTCACTTGTGGCCTATTCCATGCAGTCTGGAGTTATCTCTGTTGGTGTGAGTTGTTTTGCAATATCTGATGTGTCTAGTAATTGTGGGAAGTATGGCCAAAGGTGGTCCACATTGAACACTAGGTGCAGGCCAAGGAATGGGGGAATGTTGAGCTCAAAAGAATTGTCTCCCACAACCTTGGTAATGTTGTAAGGACCATATCGGACTGGTATGAGCTTCCGATGGGATCTGGTAAGGCGTTCTTTATGAAAATGCAACCGAACTTTGTTGCCCACCTGAAACTTGTGTGGCACCCAATGTTGATCATGTCGCTTCTTGTACTTGGCATTTGACTTCTACAGGATATCGTAAACCAACTGGTGGATGTGTTGGATGTATTCAATAAATCTGGTCACTTTATCAACCTCTGATAATACATGTGTGGATTTTGTCTGTGTAGTTGTGTGAAGCATGACACCATCAATTAGACACAATGGTTGAAATCCTAGACACACTTGAAAGGGATTGTGACCATTCGATCTATGGAGAGCTCCATTATAATTGTGTTGCACATATGAAAGAATCTCATCCCAAGTTCGAGGATGCTTGGAGTTGTACATGAAGATTATTTTCACTATCATCCTATTGACGACCTCCATCTGGTCATCAGTCTAGGGATGGAAGGTAATAGATTTGGTGAGCTTGGTGTCCAATAACATTCAGAGGCTTGACCAGAATGTGCTTATGAACCTGCTATCCTGATCTAATATAATGGTCTGTAGGATCCCAAAATGTACCCATACTCATTCAAATAAGATTATGGCAGTGTCCTCTGCGGTTATACTCTTCTTGCAGGCCACCAATATAACCATCTTTGAAAATATGTCCATGACCACAAATACACAACCATTACCATACTTGGTAGAAGGGAGGCCAGACATAAAGTCCATGGAGATGGATTCCCACGGCTGGGTGGAAGTAAGAAGAGGAGTGTACACGCCTTTCTTCTTGATGGTTGGCTTGGTGATGGCGCAGGTACTGTAGGATATGATATATTTCCCAACATCCAGACAGAGTTTGGGCCAATAAAAGTACTTTTGTTAAACAATTTTCTCCACACCAAAGTTTCCTTCTCCCCGACTGTAGTGCACCTCCCCAATCATCTTGGCATGCTCACTTGAAGGAAAACAAAGGTCACTTAGATAACATAATAATGCATCTTGGAGGTGGACATCAAGAACTTGCTTTCCATATCCTAGCATTTGGTGTGTAGAGGCAAAATTTGGATCATTTTTGTATAGTTGTGGCCATCCAAAGGTCTCATGACCACAAGAGTTGAGAACAATAGACATTGTTGCAACTGGGGGATGGTTGAGGCATTATGCAACATGATTGGTCTACTCTTTTTGTATTTAATGTTCAAGTGGAATTGTTGCAGATATGTAGACCACTTCTAATGGTGATCATTCTGTAACTTCCCTTGTGTCTATATAAACTGAAGAGGTCGGTGATCGGTGTGGATGACCATCTCCTTCCCCAGAATGTAGTGCTTCCACTGTCGGCAAACTTGCACAATGGAATACATCTCTTTATCATAGGTGGGGTACTTTCGAATTGTATTGGAAGGTGTCTCACTATGATAGGCCACTGGATGCCCATGATGGGTGAGCATTGCACAAATAACATATTCTGAGGTGTCTATCTAGATTTCAAATGGTTGTTGCAGCTCTGGTAGTGTGAGTACCAGTGCAGAGCAGAGGCAGTGCTTCAACTCAACGAATGCCTTTTTTTGGGATTCGGACCAGGAAAACTTTGCTTTCACCCCACCCTTAGTAATCTGACTCAAAGGCCAAGTAATATGGGAGAATCCCAATGTGAACCTTTGAATGCCTGATCTGATATAATGGTATTTGGGATCCCAAAATGTACCCATACTCATTCAAAGAAGAGTTTGGAAGTGTCCTCTGTGGTGATACTCTTCTTGCAGGATGCCAATATAGCCATCTTAGAAAATATGTCCATGACCACAAATACATAGTCATTATCATGCTTGGTAGAAGGGAGGCAAGATATATAGTCCATGGAGATGGATTCCCACAGCTAGTTGGAAGTAAGCAGAGGAGTGTATATGCCTTGCCTCTTGATGGTTGGATTGGCAATGGCGCAGGAAGTGCAAGATCAGATATATTTCCCAACATCTAGTCGAAGTTTGGGCTAATAAAAGTACTTTTGTAGTACATACACAATTTTCTCCACACCGAAGTGTCCTGTGACCCGACTGTAGTGAACCTCCCAAATCATCTTGGCATGCTTGCTTGAAGGAACACAAAATTAGCCCAGGTAGCATAATAATGCATCCTAGAGGTGGAAATTATGAACTTTCTTTCCATCTACTAGCATTTGGTATGGGGAGGCAAACTCTGGATCATTTTTGTATAGTTGTGAGCATCTAAAGGTATCATGACCACGTGAGTTAAGAACAATAGTTAGTACTATAACTGGGGGGGCGACTGAGGCAGTCTGCCACATGATTGGTGTTTCCCTTTTTGTATTTATTTTTCAAGTGGAATTGTTGAAAATATGTAGACCACTTATGATGGTGATCATTCTGCAACTTCCCCTATGTCTGTATAAATTGAAGAGGTCAATGATTGGTGTGGGAATGTCTCCTTCCCCAGAATGTAGTGCTTCCATTGTCGGCAAACCTGCATGATTTTATCATAGGTGGGGTACTTTCGAATTGTATTAGAAAGTGTCTCATTATGATAGGCCACTAGATGCCTGTGTTGGGTCAGGACTGCACCAATAGCATAGTCTGAGTCACTTGTCTTGATTTCAAATGCCCGTTGCAAGTCTAGCAGTGTGAGTATTGGTGCAGAGAAAAGGCAGTGCTTCAACTCAAAGAACGCCTTCTATTGGGACTCAGACCAGGAAAACTTTGCTTTCACCTCACCCTTGATAATTTGACTCAAAGGCCAAGTAATATGGGGGAATCCCAATATGAACCTCCAATAAAAAATTGCAAGACCCAAAAAGCTACAAAGCTCCGTTAGAGTGTTCAGGGTTGACCAATCCTTAATGACTTGGATCTTAGTTGGGTCCACATCGTCGCCACACTCATCTATGATGTAACCCAAGTATTGGACCTGACTCATGCCAAAGGTGCATTTCTCCAAGTTGGCACACAATTTTTGTTGCCGAAGGGTATGAAGGACCTGCTAAATGTGTTGCAGGTGTTCTTCCCAACTCTTGTTGAAGATTAGGATGTCGTCCAGCTAAACCCATGAATGAGTTGGTGAAGGGCCACAAGATGTCATCCATTAGCATCATAAAAGTAGTAGGGGAATTTGTCAACTCGAAGGGCATAATCAACCATTCGAAAAGGTCTTCCTTAGATTTAAAAGCATTCTTCCATACATATGTGGGCTCTGTTGGAACTTGGTGATAACAAAACTTCAGATCGATCTTGCTGAAATGATTGGCCCCTTTGAGCTGGTCCATCAAGTCATAGATCTGTGGGATTGGATACCTTTTCTTGACAATGATTTTGTTTAATGCCCGATAATCAATGTAGAGACATTTGTCAACCTGAAGGGCATAACCAATCATTCAAAAAGGCCTTACTTGGATTTAAAGGCGATCTTCCATACATCTATGAGCTGTATTGGATCCTGGTGATAACTAGACTTCAAATCGATCTTGCTGAAATACTTGTCTCCTTTGAGTTGGTCCAATTGATCGTCCTCCTCATAGTCTTGGTCCATGTTTGCAATGCTGAAATACTTGTCACTTATGTTTGATTTCAAGCCTCTGTGGAAGTTTTCTGTAGCTTCATGTTCCAGATTGTCCACAGTTTCAACTTCATTCTGCCGACGTTTCAAACCCCAAAGGGGGTCCATCATCAGGACAAATCAGAAAGATAGGGATGAATGAAAGATCATTTGAGAGAAAGAGTTGAGCGCCTGGGAATAAATAAACTAAAGAACCCTAATATAAGGGCCGACACAGATTATTCTTTTTCCTTCTTTTAATAAGAACTTATATTTATATTAATAATATTGAATTAGATTCAAAAATATTTAATTTTAATTTTAATTTTAATTAATATCAGATTTCTATTAACATTAATTAATTAATCCATTACTTTAATAAGAATTTTAACCCTAGATTTTAACAAACTAAAATTAATTATTCATTTTGCTAAATTCATTTTATTAATTAGTTAAATTAAATCAAAATAGAAAACCTAATTGATATATAAATAAACCCTAAATCATTTAATATGCTTTAATTTATTATGATGATTAAACATATTTTATTCTTATTTTTATTATTATAATTAATTTTTATTTTTATTAATTCTAATGTTAGTTCTATTAAATTTTAAATAATTAAGATAGAATTAATTTTATTATATTA